>CAUYLG010074670.1:0-14734 GCA_963573385.1 Cacajao melanocephalus | reverse complement strand
ATGATGATGGGATATCTCAGAGGGTTGCAGATAGCCACATAGCGGTCAAAGGCCATCATGCCCAGGAGCACACACTCTGTTGTCCCCATGGCCAAGCCAAGGAACATCTGCACTGCACAGCCAGAAAAGGAAATGGTCTTTCTTTCTGAAAGGAAGCTCACCAGCGTGGAAGGAATAGAGGTGGTGGTGTAGCAGATGTCCAAGAAGGAAAGGTTCCCCAGAAAGAAGTACATAGGGGTGTGAAGGTGAGGGTCCAAGATGTTGATTAAAATGAGAATACCATTGCCCAGAAGGATGACCACATACATTATGAAGATGAGCACAAAAAAGAGTAACTCAAGCCTCGGGTAACCAGAAAGTCCCTTTAGAAAAAATTCCACCAAAATGGTTTTGTTTTCCCATTCCATTTTACTCTCTCTTTTACCTGTAAGACAGAGCAGGTTAAGAAAAGTACGTATTTTACTCTGATTACTTTCAAGCATGTATCAATGAATATGTACCATAATTTCCAAGGAAAAAGAAAAATAAAAAAGGAAAAGACCAAAGAAAGAAGAGAGAGCATGAAGAGAAGTAGACAGAAAAAAGGGAATTTATGAATGGAGAGAGGGAAGGGAATTAATGAAGAGAGGGAAGAGAAAACTAACATGTGCTACAGCCATTTAACCCATTTAATCTCATCACAGTTTTCAGAGAGGGCTACTAGTATCCATATTTTACAGATGAATAAATCAAAGCAGATATGTTAAGTAAACTTGGCCAAAGGTAAATAGTATATAGCAGAGCTAAGATTCAAACCTAAATCTTCCTGTTGAAGCCTGAACGTTTTGTCATATTTGTCATCACATCCGTAAACTGAAGGTTATAATAGAAATGAGCATTGTATTCTGTATAACTGAACACCAAACTATTTTTATTGGCCATAAATCACCACACAATAGATCAATGCTCTTGTCACTCCTTCAAATTATATTTCTGTCTTTCCCAGTAGAATGTAAACTTCGCATGGGGCAGGTACTTATTCTTGCTTATTTCCACAGCCCCAGTAGCTAGAATAGAAGAGACACAGAGGCAAATGTTCAAAAACATTTGTTGGATGAATGGACAAAATCAAAGGCAAATAATTGCTAACATTTCTTACTCTGTGCCAATCTTCTATTGTTTTCTTTGTGCATTCCATAATGGAGTCTGAATAGCAAGCTTATGAGGTAATTACTGTTACTATTAGCATCACCAAGCCTATTGTGTAGACGGGAAAATAAGGCACAGAAAAGTAATTTGCTTAAGGTCAATTTCATACAGCCAAATAAATGAAAGAATAAGGACTTAAACCCAAGCAGTATGGCTTCAGAATTCGAGCTCTTAATGCTCATTTTGCAAAGAGAATTTGGCTCACAGGCTAGAATACCTTGTAATCTAATCGACAGTCCTAATATTTCGAAAGAAATATCAGCTAAAAAATGTGATTGGTCAGAAGGAAGATTTCAATATGGTGAATTGATAGCAGTTGATTTTGATACTTTATATTTTGCTAGTACTCATTTCTATAACAAATGTTTTGTCACAGAGTCGCATTTGATCTTTATAATTCTTGGGTCCTCCCTTACACAAAACGTTCTCATTTTCATTATGATGCCTGTTTGACTATTTTTTTCCTTTATTCGACTCACAAAGGGTTTTCCTATATTACAGGTCTTTAAAAAAAAAAAAACAACTTTAGGACAGATTTATCCTCTTGATTTTTTGCGTTTCATTAAGTTTCTCTCTTCAAAAATGTCTTGTTTATTTGGATCTATTTTTCCAATTTTTTGATTTCTATTTTCTATTTTTCTAATTTCTTGAAATAAGAAAAATTCTTATTTCCCCCTTCTTACTTCTCTATTTCTTGCTCTAATGAAGGCCCTTACAGCACTTTTTGTTTTATTATAGACTTAATATTTTATGGGAATTTTTTTTTTTACTGGTTTCTAGATATTTTTTGGTTTTCTGTTAAGTTCCTCTTAAATCCAAGCATCTTTCTTATTTCGTGATTAGGCATTTTCATTCTATTTTTATTATTTATCTCTCATTTTATTTTATTTTTATTTATTTTTCTGAGACAGAGTCTCGCTCTGTCATTCAGGCTGGAGTGCAGTAGCGTGATCTCAGTTCTCTGCAGCCTCCACCTCCCGGGTTCAGGCGATTCTCCTGTCTTAGCCTTCTGAGTAGCTGGGACTACAGGCGTGCGCCACCATGTCGGCTAATTTTTGTGTTTTTGATAGAGATAGGATTTTGCCATCTTGGCCAGGATAGTCTTGAACTCCTTACCTCAAGTAATCTGCCTGCCTTGGCCTCCCAAAGTTCTGGGATTACAGCCATGAGCCACCACGCCCGGCCCCATTTTATTTTAATAAGAAAACATGACCTATAATTCTCTAGTTATGGACTTTTGGGCAGCCAATTACATGATATATGTTGTAAATATTGACCAAAAAATGTGATTTCTCTTTGGGAAGATATATAGTTTTAAATATATACACAAAACATGTATATATATATATATATATATATATATATAATAAAATTAAATATATTAAAATCTTCAAAATAATAACCTATTTTCTGCCATCTAGATTTAATAAATTCTCTGTAAATATTGTTACCAAATTCTCATATACCTAGGATCACTTTGCTATGAAGGTTTAGTTTCTATATTGTTTAGTGTAGATAGGTTTATGGCTAATATATCTTCTTCCTAAATTATAACTTATCATTAATTGATGTATCTTTATTCTATTTAGCACTTTAAAGTTTAATTCTACTTTTATGATATTGATATTACACCCCTGCTTTCTTTCAGTTTGCTTTAGTCTGCTATCTCTTTGCACAACTTTTTGTTTTTAACTTCTCTTTTTCACTTTGTTTAAAGTATACTACTTATAAATAACATATATCTGAGTATGTTTTAACTACTTTTTTAATGTTTGGGTCATTGATGAGAATACTCAGACTAGTCTATTTACTTGAACATAATTATTAATGTACTACATTTTATTCTTTCCATCATACTTTATTTTTATTAATTATTTGAATTATTGCATTTTTTTTTCCATTTTTTATTTTTGCTGATTGGTGAAGCTGTCATTTGCCATTTTTTTTTCATTAACTTGAACATTCTACTCATTTTTTTCATTCAGTAAGTGATTGCCTTCTTTTTCTCTTCTCTCATAATTTAACTTCTAAGACCATAAAGATAAACTATTTTCTCCACTAGGGTGTGCTCTAAACACCTCAATTACCCCTCAAATTGAAATGAAGCCCAAACAGAATACTTTTACTCCACCACTTTCATCCTAATCTCCTAATTCCTAGATTGTGCTGGTATGATACTTACAAAGTTTATAAAATCTGCCTTTTTGAGAGTTCTTCTTCAGTCTTTAGATTATGCAATCTTGGATAGTCAATATGTCTACCTACCTATACATCTATTCATTGATCACCATTGATCCGTTTTTTTCCACTCTCTTTAGGATAGTATTTATTGTTTTGTGTTTGATTATAGTTTATTTGCAGAAATTTTCCTCAGATGAGAATGTAATATATTATCTGAATCCCTATAGATTATCAAATGTCTTCCTTTTATATTGCAGGCAAAAGTTTATGAATTTTGACCTACACTTTCCATGTCTGAGATATATCCTAAGGAAATAATAAAGATAGTTATACGCAAAATGCAACACATAGTTATATATTTTATAAATAGAAAATATGTTATATATAACATATAAATAATTATATATAGAGTATATACACACAAATTGTGACTGTTATCATTCATTGACATATCTTAATCCTATCTGGTACTTTGTTATTAGCTGAAAAGGATATTTAAGAAACCAGTGACCAAAACTTCAGGGAACCTTCAAACAGAAATTCCCTAATATCCCTCACTGTGTGGCAATATTTATCAAACTAACAAATATATACATATAACATTTGACCACAGATTTACTTCTCAGTAATTATCATACAGATATACTAGCACATGGCAAAGTGATTTTAATACAAAAATGGATTCATTAAAGTATTATTTGTAAAAGCAGATGTAGCAAACAATCTAAATTTCCACAAGAAGAAAACAGAAGTAATGCAATACTATACTGCCATCAAAAGGAGCAAGGGTGTTTTCTGCACTAATGTAAAAAGATCTTCAAGAAATATTAAATGGAAAAATAATAATCAGAACAGTGTATATGGCACACTATCATTTATGCAAAAAAGATTATATATGTATATGTATATATACACACACATGTATTTTTGCTCACACATAGAGTATATCTCTAGACAAATAATAGTTTGTTCTCCCCAGAAAAGGGAATTTATAGCTTATTAATTTGGGTGGAGGTGTTGACAGTATGCCCCTTAGTACATTTTAAGAATTTTGAACCCTGTGAATGTATTTCCTAGGAATAAAATAACATTTAAACTAAAGAGTTCTTGTCTGTGGGATTCCTAGCCTTTCTCCTTTCACCTTTCCAACAGCACACTACATTGAAGCCATCCATTGCCATAGGACACTACCACATATGTTTGAAAATTGTTCTACCTTGTTCAATATCACACACTAAATGGTAATTGCCGAGGACAAACAGGAATTTTGTAGTCACGTTCTCCCAATACATAAGGTAATTTATTTAGTATCAATAGGACTTGCAGCACTGTATCTGTCTCATTTCCTACCAATCAGCTCTAGGTTGTTCTTTGAGCTGGCTTAGGGTCTAACATCCAATTCCATGTCACTTTTTTTTCCACTATAAGTTTTAATGTTTTTATGATCTAGCAAAGTTCCTGAAACAAAATTACAGCTCAGTAAATGCTGGCTATTATTCTTTTTCATTTTCAGGTCTAAGGAGCCTTTTCTCTTCAGAATACTTCCTGCACCTAATGTTATGAGATACTTTGCTCTGAATCTCAGGTCCATCTCCTCAATTTCAAGACATAATTAGTCTCCTCAGGATTACTTCAAACCCACACTGATTTCTTTATTCTAAATTCTTCCTCTGATTCTGTAGCTTTTTATAAAATGTTCATTTTCTAGAATTTTTCAGATTTTCTGAATTAAGGTATAAACTACTTGAGATCTCAAAGAGCATTTTGCAATGTGGAGTTCTTTGAATAATGGAGAACATATGCACACCTGTAAAAATCTGCTCCCTACAAAAATCATTGTTTCATGAGCTACCTCCGTGCTACAAGATATACTATCAAGCACATTTCATAATATTGTCAAGGGCACAGGCTTTGGAGGAGGCTTGGTCCAAATGCCATCTCTGCCCCTTATTAAGTAGGTGACCTGGACATGTGTCTGACACCGTTGTCATCAGTAGAATGAAGATATAGACAACATCTATACAATGTACTTGTGCACAACATTAAATGAAATGATGTAAGTCCCTTAGCACAGTCATGGTTCCTATTGTTAGAGGTTTCCTTCATGCTTGTCTTTTATGACTCTTCACTCTTAGAGATTTTTTTTACATCCCTGAACTAGTCATTATCATCCCTCCACGAGGTCAGGTATATGTAGCTTACTTAGATCACATACAATGTTCTAATAGATGGTATTATTTTCACTTTTGAAAAATTTTGATACATTCTATCATGGTCACTCCAATCCTTTGGATGCCAGTGAATTCGGTGGCAGAAAAGAAAAATCCAAAAGATCTACCTTTTATCAAAGTCATTTCATAAAAAAGACAGGATTTTAATAAGGTGCCAGTGTGTTCCTAGTTTTAAAACACATGGCTGACTTTTTCTTGAATGAAACTATTTAAACATCTTGAGCAAGCCTATTAACATAAAAGAGAAAAAGGAAAGTTACTCACTATTACAATCATGACCTAACAACAGAAAAAACATATTCAAAATAGTCACCAATTTTAATGCAAGAACATAAGGATATTCCCTAAGATGGTCTCTTTCTGACTGTGCATTCCTTCGGCAAATTGTATGTTTCAGATCCCAAGAGATTATTACGTTTAGTTTTTTGGTTTTTTTTCAAATTTGTCACCATGTTCTCCTCACATGATATTGTTGTATAAAGAGTCCCTGGCACAGTACCTAGTACACAGTTCAACTGGTTCACAGGCGACTGAACCAAATGGACCTGAGTTTCTGCTAGGGAATCACAGTCAATAATTTGTCTAATGTGAATTCCATACTAAAGAACACACAATCTGCTGTTTACTATGTAGTGAGCTTTAATTAGCTAAATAGATGACACAGTGTCCAAATACTTTGTAATGTGATTAAAAAAAAAAAAACCCGCACACTGGAGAAAAGTAATTCATAAGTGCTGGGCAAATTCAGTGTTTGTTTAATTGCCTTTGCATGCAGACTGCTCTGTTGGTCTCAAGGCTTTTATTTTGTTCCTACTATATCCCAATAAATAGACACTTAAATTCCATTTCCAATACTCAAAGTCACTCTCCAATGAGAAAAAAAAATCTAATTTTCAAACTGATTTAACCAATCAGTCCAAGGCTCGCTTAGTTGAAACACTGTTCTTGTTTCTGCAATAACTTACCTCCAAACCAGAGGTCGCCTCTCTTTATAGGCTGTAACAGCAACAGACAATTTTGTCTTACTTTTCTACTTGCAGCCAGTATTCCTAGCCACTCATTAGTAGCTGAATCTCCAAAGAGGCAACCACCAATGAGTAATCACTTTGTCGTAGAATTTATTGACTAGTTGAGGTTTACAGAAACATGGTGTTATGGGCATGATTACTAGGATAAAGTGTCATGAAATTGCTCTAGTTCAGAAAAAGTACCATCAGATTCCTCTAGTTTAAAAATAGAAAGAAAATTAATATTTGGCAATAAATTTTAGTAAAAGGGCAAATTGAATTTGCCTCTGAAGTGCATGCTGAAATACTATCCCATTGTGGAGACCCACAAATTCCTAAAGATTTGCCTCAGGATTTAAGAAACTATTTAAATATTCTGCTCTTAAGGACTCTTCTAAACCTCTGTGCACAACTTTAAATTGCCTCCAAGATGAAAGGTGTATAAAACTTATGAAACTTCAGAAATAAAGCCCTGAAGACCTAATTATGGGAGGCCTATTACTCTATTTCATACACAAAATCAGAAGGGAGCTCTTCTCTTTGTCTGTCTCTTTCTCTCCCCTGCCATCCTCACACACACATCATTTTGGAAGTATAATTGATGTTTTCTGTACACATAAATTTTCCATTCACTTTATGGATTTAGTTTATAGCAAAAGTTGACTCTGAATAAACATATAATTATAGATGGTGTGAAATAATATGCATTCAGTAGAAACTGTACTTCAGAAACCCATACAATCATCCTATTTTTCACCTTCAGCACAGCATTCAAGAAATTTCTTGGGATATTCAACACTTTAATATAAAATAGGCTTCGTGTTGCATAATTCTGCCCACCTGTAGGCTAATGTAAGTCTTCTGAGCATATTTAAAATGGGCCAGGCTAAGCTGTGATGTTTGGTAAGTTAGGCATACTAAATGCATTTTCAATTTCTGATATTTTCATATAATGATGAATTTATTAGTATACTCTTTGACATTGATATATTTCCATTGATTCTAATGGTGATACATACTGTAAAAAAAAAAAAGAATGAAAGAACAGAAGGAAAAGAAGGATGGAGGAATGGGAAAAGGGCAAAGGAAGGAGGAGAGGGAATAAAACAAGAAGGGAGGGAGAGAAAGGGAAGGTGAGAGAAGGCAAGGAAAGAAAAGATATCCTCAAGCAGTATATAAAGGTGTAAAAAACAAAGGCAAAAATAAACTATAATTAAATAGCCTGGCAAAAACCACAGTTCAGAAAGGAGACTGATCTTAATCACAAAACAATGCAATAACGTAGGCTAAAATAATTTGCCTTCCTCTCCTGAGAGTAAACTGAAGCATCTTAAGGCTGAACACTTCTGAATGATTTTTTTCATTTTCTCTCTTATTTTTAAAATTTACTTTTATCAAAATAATTTCAAATTATTTTTTAGGCTAGAATTCTAAAAGTGAAATGAATGGGTCAAAATCAATGAAGATTTTTATGAATCTAAAAGGATAATATTAATTTATGTTCCCACCAGGGTTATGGTGTTGCTAATTTTATCTTCCTCTTATCAACACTGGATGTTGTCAATAGTTTAGATTTTCAATCTAATCTAAAGGACTTAAAATGGTATCTCCTTATTACTTTAAATGGCATTTTAATCTCTATAGGTATTTGCTATCTACCTTTCCGCGTGTCTTAAAAAAATCTTTATTTTCCTTTATGTGAGTTGTGCACTCATGTCCTCTATTCTTTTCCCTATTAGGTATTTTACATTTTTAAATCACTTGTTTTATGAAATGTATTATACACCTACTCTATGAAACTTGTATAAAGAATAACTGTGAATATAAAAATGTCTCAGACACAGTCCTCACCTTCAAGAATCCTATAGTTAGTAAGAAAAATATTCGTGTAAATATTCATGTAATCAGTTGATTTCAGTAGAAAGCTGAGATTAAAATGATGGCTTAGTGTGCTATAGAAGTGAAAGAGGAAGAATTCCCTTATCCCCCTGGCAGAGCCTATGATGGCAGTGCGGCTTGCTTCTTTGGTCCTTTGCTGCTCAGACCTCTAGGGAGAGCATGCGGGTGGGCAGGTTGTGGGTCAGACCCCGCAGCAGTGTCTAGGGGTGAATGTTTACCACTCCTGAGGCCCCAGTGGGCGTGTGTTACAATGCACTTTTTCAGTGTTGCCGTCCACAGGTGGCTTGAGTTAACCAGCTTACTTAGACCCTCTGCCTTATCACAAGGACAGAGGGCTTTCTGTATCCTGGGTTACTGCCTTAGTGTACCGGAAACATTGGATCACACATGGGCTTGGAGAATGAGTGCAAGGTTTTATCGAGTGGAAGTAGCTCTCAGCAGACAGATGGGGAGGCCAGAAGAGGGATGGAGTGGGAAGGTGGTTATTCCCTGGAGTCAGCTGCACAGTGGCTGGGCTCTCCTCCAACCACCTTGGCCAAATTCCATGTCATTCCACTGGCTGATGGCCTGCCGGGGTCTGCTGGTGCCTGTCTGTGTGTCCTTCCACCCATGTGTTCCTGTCGACGTCCAGCCACTTGTGTCTGTGACCTCTAGGGTCTCGGGATTTAAAGGTACAGCATGGCAGCATGGTGGGCCAGCGTGGTCTTGGAAAATGCAACATTTGGGCGCAAAAACATGAGTGCCTGTCCTCACCTAGGTCCGTGGACACAGGCCCGGGGGTGGAGCCCTCACCAGGGACCCCACCCTTCTCCTGCCAGCACTTCCCTGCCCCGCTCCTGTATCAGAAGCATAAATGACAAGTAACTCAGAATCAAGAAATAATTTCCGGGAAAGGTGGTACCTGAACTGACTCTTAAATTGTGACCGATCATTTAACAGGCAAGTAATGTCAGGAAAAACGTTCCAGGAAAAGTAAACAATAACATCAATGATGTAAAACAAGAAATGGCATGATGAAGGCAAACAGAAATAACTCAGCATCACAGAAATAGGGGCATGAATAGAAATAAATAGTGAGGGTTGGTGGAGGATTAAACAGCGACCAAAGCAAGGGGGGGGGTTCATATGTCATGGGTGTCAGCCAGGGCTCTAAGTTACAAACAACAGCAAACATTCCAGATTGTTTAAGCGGAAAAGAAACATATTAGATGATAGTATGGGAGCACTCCTATGCAAAAATTGTTTCCCAGCATCCTTAGGAAATTTTTCTTCCAAATTGCAAATCTCTAGAAAAATTAAGTGAAGAACTGGAAAAACTAAAGAGGGTTCTAATTCTCTGTTGAGTAATTAAGTTTAACAATCAACAGTGGTTTGACAACAAGTCAAAGGCAAGAGGGGGAAACTGACACATAGGTAGTTGCTGCCATGTTTAAGTGCCATGGGTAGTTATTGCCACAACCCTGTCTGCTGATAACAAGGTGCTGTTGTTATAACTCCTTAAATGTAAATTAAATAGTAATAAGTTTATATTTGTAGTATACTGTATACAATTCCTAATAACAAAGTTTTAAGAAATATGTTTTGAAAGCAAAATAAATCTTTACATCAGCAATTTTGAAACACTGTGTAGTATGCTAATCTGCAAAGAGATCAAAATGTTAATATCATTTGAGTATTTTTCAGTGTTTCAACATTTACTGCAAGCTACTGTTCTTTGTCAATACTACTAAAGTCAATGTTTTAATGATTAAACCATTGTTAGATATTCATAATGATGACTATTAGAGTTTTTCTATTGTCATATAATAAAATATGAGAAATTTAGTGGCTTAAAGCAATGCAAATACATTATCACAAAACTTTCAAGGATCAGAAGTTCAGGTACACAGAAGAAGGGTCCTCTGATCAGGGTCTTACAAGACTGAAATTAAGGTGCTGCTCATACTGTGTTCTCACCTGGAGCTTGAGGTTCTCCTCTACTTACTTAAATTGTTGGAAGAATGTAGTTTCTTGTCACTGTAAAACTAAAATCGCCATTTTTTTTGCAGGCTATCAGCCAAAAGTTTCGTTCAGCTTTTAGGAGCCACCCTCAAACACCACTTACATGGCCCTACACAACCTGGAAGCTTATTTCTTCAAAGGCAGCAAAAGACTCCCACTTCTAATCTCTCTGGCTTTTTTAAGGGTTAGCTTAATTGGGCCAAGTTCACCTAGAATATTTTTATATTTTTATGTCAATATCTGAATAGAGTTTTCTATCTATATTCAGATCTGGTAATTTCTGTTCTATCTTCTGGTTCACTGTTTCTTTCCTCTAAACCTTCCTCCCTACTACTGAGCTTATCCACTGACATTTTTATTTCAGTTATTTCATTTTTTAAATTATTGTATTTTTCATTTCTAAAATTTCTATTTTATTCTTTTGAATTTTTGCATATGATGAGAGGTAAGGGCCCAACCTCACTTTTTGGCATGTGGAACAGCATTTGTTGTAAACTGAATTTGACACTCTTCACACTCTTATCAAAAATCAATTGATCATAAATATAGGAGTTTATTTCTAGACTTTCAATGCTATTTCATTGATTTGTGTGTCTATCTTCATGTCATTGTCACACTGTCATGATTACTGTAGTGTTGGCAAGTATAAAACCTCAAAATTTATTCTTTTTCAATGTGTTTTTGGCTATTCTGGGTCCATTAAATCTCTATGTGAACTTTAATATCTGCTTGACAATTTCTGCAAAAAAAAAAGCAGTTGGGATTTTGATAGAGATTGACAGTAGATCAACTGCAGAATAATGTCATCTTAATAATATTGTCTTTCCACCCATAAACATGGAATATTTTACCATTTTAAATTAAGTCTCAGCATATCTCTTATGCTTATTTTCTCAAATTTATTTATAAGTATTGTATTGTTTTTGATGCTATTAATGAAATTGTTTTCTTAATTTTATTTTTGAATTGTTATTGCTAGTGTATAAACATGTAATTTTATAGATCATATATTCTGCAACTTTGCTGAACTTGTGAATTAGTTCTTATAGTTTGTAATTAGTTTCTTAAAATTTTCTATGTGCAAAATTTTGTCATGTGCAAATAGAGGATTTTTGTATATATATTCAGATGATATACTTATATGTAGTTTTGGGATTTTTTGTGATTGTCTGGTTTTGTTATCTATCTTAATATCAAAACTTGTTACTAGCCTCATGGAGTGAGTTGAGTTCAAGAGTGTTTTCTCCTTTTCTATTTTTTGGAAGATTTTGTGAAGAATTTATATTAATTCTTCTTTAAATATTCAGTAGAATTTATCAGTGAAGAAATCTGGGTCTGGACTTTTCTTTGTGGGAATTTTATACATTGTTAATCCAATATTTTTACTTATTACAAGTCCATTCTGATTTTTCTATTTCTTCTGGAGTCAGTTTCAATAGTGCATGTCTCTTTAGGAATATTTTCATCTCCTGTAAGTTATTTAATTTTCAGTTGTTGATACTATTTTATAATCCTTTTTTAATTCTGTAAGGCCTATATTGATATTCCCTCTGTCGTTTCTGATTTTTATAATTTGAATATTTTCTCTTATTATCTTCTAGCTAAAGTTTTATCAATTTTGTAGACATTTTCATGGAACCAACTTTTTATTTTTTTAATTTTCTCTATTGTTTTTCTATTGTCTCTCATTTATTTCCACTCTAATGTTTATTATTTCCTTCCTTCTGTTGGTTGGGATTCATTTGCTCTGCCTTTTCTAGTTTTTTTTTAATGTGGAAGTTTAAGTTATTGATTTGAGACTTTTCTTCTTTTCTAATTCAGGTATCGACATCTATAAATTGTCCTCTAAGTATTGCCTTAGCCACATCCCATAATATGTTATAAAATAAAATCTTGATATGTGTATTTCTTTTGTTATTTATCTCAAATATTTCTATTGTAATTTTTTTCTTTGATTCATTCATTACTTAAGACTCTGTGGTTTAATTTTTACATATTTGTGAATTTACCAAAATTTCTTCTATCATTGCTTCTAATTTAATTCTATTTTGTTCAGGGAACATATTTTGCATTATTTTAATCTTTTTCAAAATATTGAGGCTTCTTTCATGGTCTAGTATTTGGTCTGTCTGGAAAATGTTCCATATGTACATGAGAAGACTGTATATTCTACTGTTGTTTTGTTGAATATTGTGTAGATGTCTAGTAGGTCAGCTTGGTTTTAGTGTTTTTTGAGTCTTTCATATCTGTGTTGACTTTCTGCCTCATTGTTTTATCCATGATTAAAAGTGAAATTATGCTTTTAAGTGTGGAGCCAAAATTTTTAAATAAAATATTGCCAGCATCTATAGCTCTTAAAAGAACTGATTCATTATAACAAGTATGGTCAAAGCCAAAATCTACTTAAAATTTTCACTGTATGAATATGAAAAAAAATTTAATACAATTACTTATTTATTTCTGGAAAGATGTAGTTTTATATAAAACATATTTAATTTAAACCAACAGCTATTATGTTAAAATACCAGAATCATTTTCACCTATCAGTAGAAAATAAAGGTATTAATTATAACCATTATTACCTTATACTGAAAAAGCAGGTCAAGACAACTTGTCAAAAAAATAAGTATAAATATTGGAAAAGAAAAAATATTAAATTTATTTCATAACATAGTATTCTTTCTCAAAGATATTTAATTACATATCTATCCAAGAAGATAAGAGATCAAATGTGGCTAGTAAGAAAATCAGTATACAATAATAAATTATTTTCTGATAAATATGATAGCATCATTGTTTATAATATAAAAATATGAAAAACTGCTATAAATGTCCATCTAAAGCGATCATATACTTTGCTATATCCACACAGTGAAATATTAAGCATTCTCATAAAAGAATTATATATAAACACACACAATACATACATAAACATGTTGGAATAGGGCAATATGTTTTGAATGAAAAAGCCAAAGGTAGAAAAATGAGTACATAGTAGTTTCAAATATGTACTAAATGTATACAAACTCTGGAAGAATATTTATATATGTTCACTATGTATAGTTTACATAATTTATTTATAAATTATATACAATGCATATAAAACTATATCCATATGTTATATTTTAATTTCTACTCTGCACATTTTGTAGTATTTGACTATTTTACAATACGTATATATTTCTTTTGGAATTTTAGATATATAAATAAAGGTAGCTGTCATCCAAAAACAGCATAAAAAACATTTCATAATTTCAAAGATAAAATGTTACTTGCGTACCATAAATGAGGAGCCCCTGTTTTGTAGTGTTATCTTTACTAAAACAAAAATATCTGTTTTTATACTATTTTCTGAAATATTAGCGCTAATGTTAAATTCCTCCCCTTCTCATATCTCGATTAATGTCAGGTCTTTCCCTGATTTAATATTTAATTCCTATCAATTGTGATTAAGTATCATTTTTGGGAGAGATATCCAAGATGGCCTATTAACAAGACCTCAGGATTGTAGCTCCCAGTGAAAGTGCAGAGAGCGAGTGGATGCCGCACTTTCAGACGAATTTTTGTTGCCCACAGACTGGGAGATTCCCGGCGGAGGAGCCACATGGGTTGCCACCGTGACTTTTTTGGCCGGCGTGGCTATTTTGCCGGCGCCCCGGCACGGCGCTCCTCGGTGCAGAGTATACGGGACAGGGTGCTCTTTGAGTCCAGCTCCACTGGTGCCTTCCCCACAAGGAGAACAGCAATTGGAAATGCTGAGGACTGAGAGTTTCACAGTAAGCACAGCTGAACCGGGAAGGTCCAGCTCTGTGGGGAAGGGGCATCCGCCAAAGGAAAACTAAGAAACAGAAAAAACATCACCAGGTGGAGAGATGCAAGATGGCCGATTAACAACAGCTCAGAATTGTAGCTCCCATTGAAAGCACAGAGAGTGATTGGACGCCACAATTTCAGACGAATTTCTGTGGCCCACAAACTGGGAGATTCCCGGCGGAGGAGCCACACGTGTCGCCAGCGCTACTCTTTTGGCTGGCGCAGCTGTTTTGCCGGCACCCCGGCGTGGCGCAGCGCTTCTCAGTGCAGAGTATATGCGACTGGGTGCCCTTTGAGTTGGGCTCGGCTGGTCCCATCCCCACAAGGAGAACAGCAATTGGAAGCGCTGAGGACTGAGAGTTTCACAGTAAGCACAGCTGAACCCAGGAAGGCCTAGCTCTGTGGGGAAGGGGC
>CAUYLG010074669.1:0-37356 GCA_963573385.1 Cacajao melanocephalus | reverse complement strand
CACCCAGGCTGGAGTGCAATGGTGCGATCTCCTCTCACTGCAACCGCTGCCTCCTGGGTTCAAGCAATTCTCCTGTCTCAGCCTCCTGAGTAGCTGGGATTACAGGTGCCCACCACCATGCCTGACTAATTTTTGTATTTTTAGTAGAGATGGGGTTTCACCACATTGGCCAGGCTGGTCTTGAACTCCTGACCTCATGATCTGCCCACTTCCGCCTCCCAGTGCTGGGATTACAGGTTTGAGCCACTGTGCCCAGCAAAAGTGGTTTCTTCAGATGGAATCTATTACTGGCTGTGAACATTGCTGAAATGACAACATAATATTCGAACTGTTACATAAACTTAGTTGACAACGCAGCAGCAGCAGGGTTTTAGAGGGCTGACTCCAATTCTGAAAGAAGTTCTACTGTAGGGTAAAATTACATCACATGCTACAGAGAACTATTTAATGAAAGGAAGAATCAATCAGTAGGGCAAACTTCACTGTTGTCTTATTTTTAAAAACTGTCACGGTTGCCCCAATCTGTCAGACCCTGATCTGTTAGCAGTCATCAATATCCAGGCAATGCCTTCGACCAGCAAAAAGATCAAGACTCCCTGAAGGTTCAGACGATCGTTAGCATTTTTTTTTAGCAATAAAGTATCTTTAAATTAAGACATATAGATTTTTTTTTAAAACATAATGCTATGGCACCCTTAACAGACTGCAGTACAGTTGACTCTTGAACAACATGGATTTGAACTATCAAGGTCCACTTACACAGGAGTTTTTTCAATAAAAGTTACACCGAGTGTGCATGCCTCTTCTGCCTCCCCTTCCATCTTCTCTACCTCTTTGTACTCCTGAGACAGCAAGATGAACCTTTCCTCTTCTCCTCAGCCTACTCAATGTGAAGATGATGAGGATGAAGACCTTTAATATGATATACTTATTAATAGTGAACATATTTTCTCTTATGATTTTCTTAATGTTTTCTTTTCTCTAGTAATTAATTGTAAGAATACAGAACACAATACATATAACATACAAAATAAATGTTAATTGCCAGGCATGGTGGCTCACACTTGTAATCCCAGTACTTTGGGAGCCCCAGGCGGGCAGATCACCTGAGCTCAGGAGTTCCAGATAAGCCTGGGAAACACGGTGAAATCCCGTCCCTACCAAAAACAAAACAAAACAAAAAACTAGCTGGGCACAGTGGCATGTACCTATAGTCCCAGCTACTAAAGAGGCTAGGATGGGAGGATCACTTGAGCCTGGGAGGCAGTGGTTGCAATGAGCTGAGACTGTGCCAATGCATTCCAACCTGGGTAACAGAGTGAGACTCTGCCTCAAAAAACAAAACAAAAAACAAAATCCAGTAAGGCTTCCCAGTAGGCTATTAGCAGTTAAGTATTAGAGAAGTCAGAAGTTATATGTGGATTTTTGACTGCACAAGGGCCACTGCCCCTTACATCTGTGTTGTTCAAGGTCAACTACATAGTGTAAATGTAACCTTTTTATACACTAGAAAACCAAAAGTTCATGTGACTTGCTTTATTGCAGTATTTGCTTTATTGCAGTGCTCTGGAATCAAACCCATAATATCTCTGAGATATGCCTATAATTTGTAGAGTATGAAATGCTCAGATTGTAAGAGTGGCTACTCATTAATTAAACAAACTATTTAAGCTGTGTTAGGCACCTTTTAGGAGCTGGGGATAAAGTGGTGAACAGAACAAAATCCTCTGCTCTCACAAAACCTATAGGGTCATATACGGTTATGGCATTTTTCAGTAACTGCAAAGTAATAGTCCCATTCTATACTCAGCTTAACTACGTTACAAGAATAAAAATGACTCTGCTAATATTGTGTGAACTCTATATACCCAATTCCAAAGTACATAAAGGCTCTTTACTGTTATCACATAATGTACTTTACTGAATCCTATTATTTTGCTTAACCTCTGAAGTATCTTGATAGCTATGGCTAATTTTTTTTTAAACTGAATCAATTAATAATATTGCTAAATAAGAATTTCTTAGAATTGACCAATTGCTTTCTCATGTCAGTAGATCTGCCTGGTTGCTTCTTTGCTGTGTCACTTAAGAGTTTATTTTATTCACTGAAGTCCTATAAACTGCTAGTTACATCTAGAGACTTGATTTAATATGAGCTCTCTCTCTCTCTTTTTTTTTGGACAGGAAGTTCTTTATTGGTGCTATTACCACTGTTATGTACTGTCTCTTGGATCAAGCCAAAAGGTACACAATCACTGGCTGTCCCATCTTCAATCAGTGGGTTTAGATTTCTACATTATAAAATTTCCCATTAACCTACCATCTAATGGTTTTCACATCCAAGAGTTACTGCTGTCCAGATTCATTACTTCATTAAAACTTTCTAATTTTTTTTAAAAGTCTATCATTTCTTTTGTACCTTTTAGCTGGAAATTTTCCTAAGAATTTTCCCTCAGTTACTTGGCTGCCTAAAATAACAGTTCATAATGAGAATCGCAGAATAAATACTATATTCTCTCTTTTACCAATCCTCAGAGTAAGAAACTGATGCCCTAGCAAACTCTGATGGTAACCAACGAGTTTTTCTGTCTTCTAATATTCTTTTAATAGCTTTTCATCTTTTTATAGATGACAAGATTATGGCCCAAACCAAAACACAATACTTAGTAGTTACTGATGAACTGAAGCTTACTTTATAATCACATATCACAGAAAGGATAACTACCATTACTGACATTTTCTTTGACTTAGTAATTATTCCTCACTATAGTCACAGAGAATTGAAAACTTTTTTTTAAGTTAGCATCTCATATACAAGGAGTCTTACAAAAGTTTCTAAGAAATGAGTATTAAGAAAAAACTATACATAGGCTTCAAAACTTTTTGGACCAAAATAAAATATGTACTAAGCTGTTATAACCTGTCTGAACAGAACCTAGTTTGAAACACTAAGAAGGATAAGACATCAGTTTGAAAACAGCCTCTACCAGAGCAACATGAATTCGGCTAAAACTGAAGCAAGAACACACATCAAATTTATGGTGAGGCTTGAGTGGAAGAATCATGAAATCACTGATGCTTTATGAAAAGTTTATGGCAAGAATGCCCCAAAGAAGGCAGCAGTTTACAAATGGGTTACTTGTTTTAAGAAGACAAGGCTATGTCAAAGATAAAGCCTGCAGCAGCAGATCATCCACATCAATTTACAAGGAAAAAAATTCATTTCATTTGTAACCTAACTGAAGAGAACCAATGATTAACAGCAGAAACAATCGCCAACAGTATAGGCATCCCAACTGGTTCAGCTTGAACAATTCCGACTGAAAAATTAAAGTTGAGTAAACTTTCTACTTGTTGGGTGCCAAAACCACTACATCCAGATCAGCTGCAAAAAGCAGAGCTTTCAGTGGAAATTTTCAACAAGCAACTAAAGCATTCTTTCCAGTATAATCCTGAAAACAATAAAGCACAATTAAGGCAATGGCTACCAAGAGGCAGAAGTAGTTCAGTCAAAGCAAAAGCGACAGGTGAAGAGCAAAGATCATGGCAACAGTTTTCTGGGATGCTCAAGGCATTCTGCTTGCTGACTTTCTGGAGGAACAAAGAATGATGGTATGTACTTATTATAAGAGTGTTTTGAGAAAATTAGCCAAAGCTTCAGCAGAAAAATGCCCAGGAAAGCTTCACCAGACTCGATCTGCACCTCAACAATGTTTGTGCTCATTCCTCTCATCAGAAAAGAGCAATTTTGTAAAAGTTTTGATGGGAAATCATCAGGTATCCATCTTACAGTCCAGATTTGGCTCCTTCGGACTTCTTTTTGTTTCCTAATCTTAAAAAAAAATGTTTAAAAAGTACCCATTTTTCTTCAGTTAATAATGTAAAAAAGATTGCACTGATATGATTCAATTCCCAAGACCCCCAATTCTTTAGGGATAGACTAAATGGTTGATATCATTTACAAGTGTCTTGAACTTGACGGAGCTTATATTGAGAAGTTTATATTTTTTATTATCTTTTAATTCCAATTTTCCACAAACTTCTGAAGTCCCCTCATATATCACTGAGCCAGAACTGGAGGGTTATCTGGTTTTTCTTAGGGGTAAGAGATCCCCTCATTTCAAGGCAACCAGTATAAATAACAAAGAAAGACAGGCTAGGCTAGGTTTAGAAATTTGAATGATTAAAAAAAAAAAAAAACTAACCTGGGTCCATTTATGGTTATCACTTGTTATTGAATGTACATCACAAATTAAAGTCTAGAAGAAATAAAAATTTTTTAAAGACTCATTAATCTATGCACAAACATATGAAGACATTCTATAAATAAAACTCCCAACTAAAATCTAAAATAGTATTTCTTAATTAAACATCCTTACCTGCATTGTTGGACGTAAGAGAATGTGCCGACTTTGGTAACCAGGAGATTTCATATTACTGGACTGCCTATAGTCACGTATTTCTGCTATGACACATCCACAATGAAAAATGTTAACCTGTTTGAGTAAAAATATGTATCATTTTTTTCAAAAGCCTAAATAAGTAGGTTTATATCAAACATTTCACATTCTTTACATTCATGTGATATTTCTGGCCACTCATGTATGTACACTTCAATAGATTTCCTTGGTAGATTTAACACTATATAAACTTTTTCAGAGGAAGTATTTTATGTTCATCACTATGACACAAGAAGCAATTTAAAACTATTTAAAACTATTTAACAGCTTCTAGTTATAGACTGACTTTGGCATCTACTGAGTCCACAGTTTGACTTTTGGCATTTACATACTATTATGTTACAGATCCTTGGAACTGCTGTTCTTCTGAAGCTCACTGACTTACTGTTACATTTCGCCAACTTTGTCATTATTGCAAAGGTTATCATTGTCATAAATTGCCAATCAACCTCGCCAGTGTTTCAGCTTCTAGATATAACTTTTATATTTGCACTGCTAAAATTTCCAGAAATAAAATCTTTGCCCTTAGCCTTTATTAATAAGAGGAAAGCTAAATATAAAATTCAAGTGAAAAATAGTTTTTCAGTCCTTTCTATGCCCAAATGTAAGAATTCTTGTCACTAAAGTTTTGCTAATTATGACTTGCCACGGTCACTCATAGTATGTTTTTTATCCATTCAGAACTTTTAGTGAGTACTCTGGTCTCCATGTTATAAGTCATTCTTATTGTCATTCTTTTTAATATTTACTGAGAAACTACAATGTGTACTATGTGCCAGGCACTATCCAGGTACAGGTTCACAGATACAGTGGTCAGACAACATTTGCTCTCAGTTGTGGGAAGACAGGCAATAAACATGTAAATAGAACAAAATAATTTTAGATAGTGATGAAGTCTATAAAGGAAATAAAATAGGGAAGGGCTAATCTGGATTGTACATGCAGATAAAAACCTTAGGTTTCACCTAAGGTCTGAATCACAAGAAAAGGCCAGAGACATCAGCAACAGATCATTCCATACAGATGAATAACAGATGAAAAGTTGTTACTGTAGGAACAAGCTTGGAGTGTTTTATTGTGGAAATAAAACAAGCAGGGATGAAATGTAGTGAGTGAGGATGAGATTTAGAAGATGGAGACAAACAGGAAAGCAAGGGTTTTGTTCAGAGCACTGGGCTTGACCATGTATCTTAAAGAGAGAGCTGGTATTTGTTGATGAACTGAACATGGAAGGTGAGGATAGGGTAATCTGTTAGATTGAAGAGACTGGTGATAAAACTGGTTTGGGAGGTAAAATAAAACGTTCTGCTTTTGCCATGTTAAATTTGAGGAACCTATTATATATCCAAGTAAATAAGTAAGTTAGGAGCTTGATGGAATGGCCATGGTGAAGCATATAAGCAATAGATTAAGTAACATTTAAAAAACCCATGAAACTGGCTGAAATCATTGAGAGAATATTCCTAAAGAAAAACAGAGGGCCAAGGACTAATCTCTGAAAACACAGAGATTATAGTAAAAACTGGAACAGAAATTATAGTAAAAAAGACCAAAGGATTAGAGAACACAGAGGAAAACTAGGAAAATGATGCCCCAGAAGTCAACAGAAAGGCATTTCAAGCAGGATGTAGCTACATCCACTGATTTTGCTAAGAGGCCAATTAAGAAGAGAACAGAAAAGTGACCAATTATTCAGTATATGGGAATTACTGGTAACTCTGACACAAAAGCAGCCTCTGCAGAACAATGTCATAACGCCAAATGAGATGGATGGTGGAAAGAAAAGAATGTGAAAAAAAAGGAAATGACTATAAATTCTTTGAGTAGTGCTGCTGACAAGAATAACAGAATAATAGAGCAGTAGTTGGAGAAGGACATGAGGTCAAGGAAGAATTTTTTTTTTTTTAATGTGAGACATACAGGTTAAGTATCCCTTATCTGAAATGCTTGAGACCAGAAATGGTTCAGATTTTGAAATATTTGCATTATACTTAGGTTGAGCATCCCTAATCAAAAAAACTGAAACCCAGAATGTTCCAATTAGCATTTCCTTTAAGTGTTACGTCAGTGCTCAGATTTTGGAACACTGTGATTTCAAATTTTCAGATTTGACATACTCAACCTGTAACATAGTATGCTTGCATTCTGCATTTAGTAGAGAAAGAGAAATAGATAGAAAAAAGGGAGGTTATAATTTTAAGCCCTTGAGAAAGAAGGGAGGATTCAGAAAACAAGTGGAGGGGATGGATGCCTTATGAACAGTATACATCAACTATTTTAACAGGAAGGCAGGCAGATGTGGAGAGAGATGTAGGGATGCTAGTCGACTGGTGCTAGAAGGAAACAGGAGTTCTCATGTGATGACTTCTTTTTCCTCAGTTGAGTACACAGTATGACTGGGGTTAAGTTAAGGCAGTAAGAAGGAAGAAGAACAGAGCAAGGGAGTGCTTACCTAGGCGGGCTATGAAGAGAAGTACAGATGTAAAGGCCAGTTTCTGGCCCCCAAGTGAAAAACTTCATAAATATTCAAAGTAGTTTCTTTCATAATTTCCTGATTGTAACTATAGGGAGATTTCCAATTGATGAGCTAATTGTTCTAACTATTTTAGAAGAACTATGTCTATACATTTCAGCATACCCTAAAGGTTAAATACCTCACAATAAACCCATTTCCATATTGCTATATATGCCTCATTTTATCTTCTATTATTATTATTTTCAAAGACAGGGTCTTGCTCTATCACCCACGTTGGAGTGCAGTGGTGCAATCACTGCAATCCTGGTTTTCCTCTTCCTTCTCTAATTCTTCCTTCTGTAATCCTGCAGTGGTACAGGAGGACCACTTGAGCCCAGGGGTTTCAGACTGTAGTGAGCTCAAACTCCTGAGCTTAAGTGATCCTCCTGCCTCAGCCTCCCAAAGTGCTGGGATTACAGGCATGAGCCACCAAAGCCCAGCCTCATTTCATGTTCTAAAGACTGTTGGGAACAGTGATAGAAATTAAGTATCATCTGTCATGAAACATCATAGTGATTTATAACATATATGTATACATACATCTAATGACATATATATATATGTATCTTATAACAAATATAAAGACATTTTAAAGACAAAAATTTTGCACCTGAGATTTTTCTAGGAGATCAACCAAAATAGGAGGTAATTCTTCTGCATCCAAATATTCAAGCAACTCTCCTTCTTCATAGGGCAGTCGTATGGTCTCAGAATCTTAATTTAAAACATAAAGTTTGAAAATGATCAGGCTCACTGAAAGCTTAGCTGTAAATTCAAATGGCTTTTCAAAAAAATACATACATAATAAAACCAAAAGGTATTTCAACCAAGCAAGGATTGAAAAAAAAACAAAACCCAAAGGCCCTCCTAACGTCCATCTTTATTTACAGGGAGGAAAAAAAAAACCTAACACATTATGAAAAAAAATCTGGCATAACATCACAATCTGAATCACAGCCCAAAGCAAAATAACCAGAATATGATAAAATTCCAATGTCAAAGTCACTGAAAGTTCACTGAAGACCAATTAATCTAATCTGGCAATCAGAGCGACGATTTGGGGCCTTATCTGAAAAGTGGTCACCTTTAGAACAAAATTCTCTTGGTGTTACACTTTACAATTAATTATCAACATACACAAAATTCTAGTTATGTGAGTTCCTTGTAGAATTCACATTATCATCATGTCAAATTGTTAAGCCTCTTTAGTGAAATGGAATAGTATTTATATTTTTAAATTATTTTCATATTCACCATTAACAGAAATTTTCATATTCAATATTAATAAAATATTTTTAATATGTGAAAACTACTCAAAAGGCAGCGAGTCTGCTTAATTTTGAAGATTTCAGATTCATATTCAAACTGCAGGAATATCTACCTTTAAACACAGTATACTATCTTAAAATATAAATAGCAATAAAATAAAAGGAAATAATCATTTATAAGCTATGCTTTTATAATTTTCCTTGTTTTAACCTTTCCTTTGGTTCTGAGATGCTTTTGTAATTTGACTTCAAAGATATATCAATTAGAATACTTTTAAAATGCACATTCAGGAAAGCTAATTATATCAGAGATCATTTCTAACATTCTAACAAAACATAAGGAAGAAAATTGGGATCAAAATCTGTTTTTATCACTAAGTCATCACTGAACTGAAGGACAAATGCTTTAGCAGGTTAAAAAACTACTTTAAAAAAACAGCACATCCTGCCTGGAAAAGTTTTTGTGGCAGCTGTGCTCTGGAGGGTCTTACCTGATCCATTTTTTCCCCTGAGCATCAGAGAATATCCCTCATTTCCTGGGTATAGATTGACCACTAAACACGACAAAGTCTCTTGCATAACAAGCTTCTCTAACAAGTTCACATTTCTTCTTAATTTCTGCTTTAAAAAGAGGTAGAGTTCATGAAAATAATCCAGCATAACCTTAACAAATAATGATATGATTTAACAAAATCAGGCTTGAATTAACCTTTTGGTGCTCTTTCCACATTATGACCCTGAATAAATGGGGAAAGCTCACAAAACTATAGCCACTATGTATGGGACAGCTATGTAAACTTAATTTTTATCTATTACTATGTTTTATGCAAACTAATTTATATTTTAAAAACTGGTGACCTATAAGACAATAAGTACTTCTGAATACTTAAGAAATATAAATATTTAAATGAGTAGACTATAAAATCACTAAATGCAAATATATAAAACACAGAAGTATATAGTTTCCATTAAGTGTAAGTCTAACCTAAAGAATTTGGAGGATTCTTTTGGTTATAACTAAGAAGTGCACATTTCTTCAATATTTTATAGGCTAAATAAGACACAAACAAGTTCAACAGCTCTAAGCTGAAATGCTGAACCTAAAAATATCTAATTGGTAAGACAAAGTAAGCAATTTGGATATTTTCTATAAATCTAATTCAACAGCTCCTTAAAACCACAACAAAAATCCATGATTTAAAAAATGCGTATGATTTAAAATAAAACCCACTTATAGGTTTAACAAATCCTTTCATCAAATCCTATTTAGCAAAAATAACAATAGAATATTTTTGCAGAATCTCAAAAAAGTGAAATGTTTTGAATATCTTATATACGATATATATTAAACATATACATACACACATAGAGAAGTAATAAATTATTAATCTGTCATCACCATAGATCAAAACACTAAGCAATCTGAAAATTTTTTTTTAAAAGGTAAACAAATTTTAACCACTTAGATGTTAAACTATAGAGACTAAAAATGTTATTTCAGTGTAGAGGAAACCCTCATAATTTGACTTAAGACAGAATTAGATAAATTTTTACAGTATGTGTATCTCTTCAACAAAACAAATTAGCTACCACAGAGTTGATCCCATTTAGACTAGAGGTTGCAAATTTTCTTTCTTAATGGGCCAGATAGTATTTGACACTTGTGGGCCAGTCTGTGCTACAGTACTCAATCTGCCTTTGTACCTGTAAGGCAGCCCTAGATAATACACAAATCAACAGAAGTGATGGGTTCCAACAAAAATTCATTTATAAAAACATGCAGTAGGCCACATTTAGCTGGTGGAGAGGGGCTTGCCAATTCCAATTTAGAATCTTCATATATGTAGCTCTCCTATTTTAGTTTCATCACTGAAGTGATGGATATGTACATTATACTGATTGTAATGATGGTTTCGTGGGGTGCTTCTATCCATAATGCATATGTCAAAACTTAGAAAATATCTACTTTAAACATGTATAATTTATTGTATGTCAAGTATACCTCAGCAAAACTTATGAAAAACATACTATAAGATTTACTTATAAGTTGCCAGGCGTGGTGGCTCATGCCTGTAATCCCAGCACTTTGGGAGGCTGAGGTGGGTGGGTCAAGCGGTCAGGAGATCGAGACCATCCTGGCTAACACAGTGAAACCCCGTCTCTACTAAAAATACAAAAAATTAGGCAGGCATTAGTCAGGTAGCAGGTGCCTGTAGTCCCAGATACTCGGGAGGCTGAGGCAGGAGAATCACTTGAACCCGGAAGTGAAGGTTGCAGTGAGTCAAGATCTCGCCACTGCACTCCAGCCTAGGCAACAGTGCGACTCTGTCTCAATTAAAAAAGTAAAATAAAATTTAAAAAGATTTATTTATAAGTTTAAAAATAATATTTTTCCTAATGTAAAGATTTTAAAGTTAGACACTACTGGAATTCCACTGTTTTTGGCCTAAATAGTAAAACTGTATTCATTTTTAAAGACAGACAACAAAAGCTAATAGAGACATTTAAGGCCCTTCCAACCTGAGGGCTCAAAGACATCAATAAATCAACTTCTGTTACATTTCTACTACTCATATGTTTATGCCAAATAAAAATAAATTAAGTTAAATTGGCCATGAACTCGTTTTATGACCAAGTTCCCCTTTTATTACTGTACTTGAATTTCCTACATGTCCTGTAATAACTCTGGCTTCCCAGTTCAAATCATCATGAGAAAACAGGTTACTGTTCTCTTGCTGTAAGTTTATAAATCACTTCTTAGGGGGAAGAAGAAGCAAAAGATAACATATACTGTGGCTTTGCTTATGACTTCCTAGTGAGACAGTCTGTTACTCAATAAATTGTTCCTCCACTCCTACCTCAGCAGGTGATCTCTGCCTGGTGACAGATTAGCCAGAGCTCTGGGTCAGCTGTAGAACTGACCAGAGTCTGGTTAAAAAAGATGTTAGTACACACACACACACACACACAAAATAATGAAATGCTCCGAATGTAACTCCTCCGAATTCCCCTCTTCTACATTTCAAAAGCTACGACGCAATAAAAATGTACACTTACCTTAACCTCAGGTTCTTTTTCACATTCTTCAATATACAAGTCATAAAGTTTTTGAAATACAGATTTTCTAAAAAAATTTAATGAAACAAACATACAAAATGTTAATACAGTAATCATCATGACATGAATGTTATTTAATTTTTTCCTAAATTTTAACATTCTTTCCTCAATTTCCCAAAAGCAGGGGTGGAGCTGGATATGGTAGCTGACATCAACTTAGACATTCCTAATACATGCAAATAATCTATAAAATTTCTAGCTCAGTGCCTACCAGGAATGTGATAAATGGTAGCTATCATATTTCAATGAATCTAAGATGTTACCAATTAATTATTCCTACCTTCCACTTGATAGGTATTTCCTTTTAGGAGGTCTCTGTCGGGCACTTTCAATGACATACTAAAAAACAAAAAGTTATGAGAACAGCTTGTCTTTTGCTTTTGAGTATGAACAACTGTATTGAGTATATCTAAAACATACATAAGGCTAAAAAGGCTATTCAGTCACTTAAGTCTCCAAATTACATTTTGTAGGAGAAACTACTTAACATCTAAATATAAGTTTCAAACAAATGAAATTTAAACTGCACTATGATTTAGCAGATTTTTCATTGCCATAAGCAAAACCATAGTTTCATAACCATGATTTCACAGGTCAGAAATATTCTCAATATATTTTCTGGTTGTTCAAAATATGCTTAATGTATGAAAAATCATATACTGTACACCTTAGCTATTTTTTCCTTTGAGTAATTAGAAAAACTGTCAAAACAGGAAAAGGCAATTTAGAAATTCTATATCCTTGTTCAAGTTTTATTCCATAGCATTATTATCTTACGGATTCCAAGTAACAGGTGATCCAAATATCACTTGGTATTTTTACATATTTATAGCAAAATGATACGCATACTTGTCCTAAAATAATAAATAATAATGTGCTCCTTTAAAAATCACATACGAAAATCTCTTAAAACTGAGCTTTTGCCAAAGACAACACTATTTCAATATGTAACTTAGTCACACCTCACCTCTGCACGATCCAAAGCTAGTTCTAAAGCTTGTTGCTGTAAAAAGTAAATAGTATATTTGGTAATATTAGTTATTTCCACAAAAAATAATTTAATACACATTTAACATTTCTAATGTTTTTTAAAACAGGTCTAATGTATTTTCCTTTATTTGTCTTCTCCACTTCACTCTATTATCTACATATATGACAAAGAAAATATATGAGTCTTGGGCACTTGATTATCAATAACAAACTAAGTAAGAATGCTAACATAGTCTCTCTGGTCAGTGCTTGCAAGGGTAACATAGAGGAGGTCTGGATATGGCAGCTATCATCACTTCATAGACTTTAATTTTTAATAGCACCATTCAAAGAAATATATTGGCCACAAGTACACAGTCAAAGTGAAGCAAAAACTAAACTCTCCTAATCTGCTAGAACTCCTGAAAATTGGGAGTGGGGTTGTACTGGCACTAAACATCAACTTTGATGGCTATTACTGCCATGTTTCAATGAATTTAAGATGCCATTGAAAGCTCATTATTTTGTATAACATTAAGACAGAAAAAAAATGCTGTCAATTGTAAGACATCCTTGAGTATCAAATCATCATCAATTTGCAATGTAAAAATATAAAAGAAAATGAACCTCAGAATTGATGAAATATAGTACCACATGTAAGGTCTGAGATCTACTAGAAGGTTCCTCTCCAACCATTTCTTACAGATGAGGAAAAAATATGATGAAGCTATGCTATGTCTTCATTTGTAAAGCTTTCTTTTCTAAAGACACATATGAATAAAAGTACTAGGTTCTAAACAAAATTAAACAAATATGGCTGGGCGTGGTGGTTCACGAGTGTAATCTCAGCACTTTGGGAGGCCAAGACGGGCAGATCACCTGAGGTCAGCAGTTCAAGACCACCCTGGCCAACATGGTGAAACCCCGTTTCTCCTAAAAATACAAAATTAGCTGGGGTGCGGTGGCGCATGCCTGTAATCCCAGCTACTTAGGAGGCTGAGGTAGGAGAATCACTTGAACTCGGAAGACAGAGGTTGCAGTGAGCCAAGATCGCACTATTGCACTCCAGCCTGGGCAAAAAGAGCGAAACTCCATCTCAAAAAGTAAAAACAAAACAAAAACAAAAAAATAAAACCCCAAATATACCACTAGCAATTCTCTTCCCAGTTTTTTGTTTTACAGTATTTTTAATTCACAATGATAGTCATTTTTAAATTTTATTTTAGAGGCACAGAACTTTCAGTTTTTATTTAAAAGAACCTAAATTCTTCTGTCTTATTTTGCAGATTCCAATACCTCAACCTACCAAGTTGCATGTGGGTAAAAACTCCTACTATCCACCAAAGTCCCAGGAGGGGGAAGAACAAATATTGCCACCCTCTGGAAATCATGGGAACTTTTAAGTGACCCTGCCACCTAGTCTTAAGGATCGAGAATTTGTAAGATTCCAAAAAATAGTGGGCATCTTTGCACTATTCAATAAAATACAACCTATATTATCAAATATCTAAATATAAGTGAAGAAAGTCTGAAATCTGCCATCTTTTCAAAAGATTCAGTTATAATAAATCTACACCAATTTGCTTTATTAAAAAAATCTTGGCCAGGCACTGTAGCATGTGCCTGTAACCCTAAAGCTTTGGAAGGCCAAGGAGGGAAGCCAGGAGTTTGAAACCAGCCTGGACAATATAGTGAGATTCTGTCCTACCAAAAAAAAAAAAAAAAAAAAAAAAAAATCTTATAAGGAGCAGATTCCCAGGGAAACTGGTTCCCAGGATTCAAGTTAGGATTCCTGAATATAACTCATTTTCCACCATGAAAACATAATTCTGTACATATACACTTCACAAATACATAAGGTTCTTTTACATTTTGGCCATCAAACTTTAAGTTTGTATCAAAAAATTATAATGAACACAATCAAATATGTACTTTAAGACAATTTTAAACAGCCAGTCATCTCAAGTAAATATTTCATCTTCTGAAATTAAAACTTCAAAGGGTCTAGTAAGATATGCCTACATGTATAAACAAAAGCATTATTCATTCATTACCTCCTTCAAAAACTTAAGTGGAAAATGATTAGGTAATACAGATGCAAAACAGAAGGTGTGGTCAGCACCCCACTGTGGTTATTTCTACTTTTCTCTAATAGGGGAGGAGTAGCTAGGCAAGAACCCAAGAGTGGAAGAAAAATAAATTTTTTTTGAAATTTGTGCCAAAGAACAGGAGTTATCTAAATGAATAACATGGTGGTCAATGTTCAGTTATTCTCTCTCAAATGCTGCTGCTTCTTTAAAACATTAAAAGATGTTTTTATCCCTTAGAGTCTGTCATTTCTTAACGTAAAAAGTTAAATGCCTACTCTTAAGTATGTTTAGTGACTGTAAGTCAGTGAACAGAAACATGCCATTAGAAGATTAGCACTGATGCTGCCTGAAATATGTTATGTGCAGTAAGTAGGTTATGTTTGTTTTTAATTTTTAATAAAATCTAAAGAAAAGCTTTAAAATATGAGAAATCTATATTCCCCCAAACTATTTGTATTTATACCCATCTCCTTGTCAATGATTTGGAATATGGCAAAATAGACAGAAGTAAATACTTTTAATACTTTGTAAATACAAGAACAGATACGTAGATTATCTGTGTAACGTGAATGTGATAATTACAACACAGATTAGTGAGCCACATATTTTATAGAGAAGATTTTGCAATGTGATTGCTAAGTAACTTCGCAGTTGGGATAACCTGTACAACTTACAAGAGTATTTCTACATCTATAATACAAATATCTTTAAGAAGATGAAGGAAGAAGAACATTCTAAAACACAAATTTGAACATACTAAGCTGAAGCTTACCATTGTGGCATAAAATAGGGGTCCAAAAGAAGAGATAACTTATGTATGTTGATGCAGTCGGGTGAACACCATGTCTTTAACATCAATGTTATAGTACTGAAAAGCAAAAACAATAAAAACCCAAAATTAACATAAGGCTATTAAGAGAAAAAAATGAGATTACATATTTAGGAATTAACCAGGAAAATTACTTGAGGCACATATAGTTTTAAGACACTTTTAAATAATGTGTAACATTAAAATTCATGTACTACAACCTATCCACTCACTGCTGAAAAGTAGTTATAACTAGGTAGGGCAAAACACATTTGCAAGTTAAAATTATTACTCTCTTTCTTCAAAAATATTTAACATCCCCAGAGAGAAAAAAATACATTTTTTAAATCTCTTCTTTATTGCCACTGCTGCTATTCTCATTTTTCCTCTGAATTATTTTAATAGCCTGCCCACTGGCCTTAATCACTACGCAGTTCACTTTACAAATCAAAGGTATAATCATGTCTGCTGATTAAAAAAAAAAAAACCTCTTATTAATAAGAGAAAACACAAACAAATGGAAAAACATTTCATGCTCATGAACAGGAAGACTCAATATCGTGAAAATGACCATATTGCCCAAAGTATTTACAGATTCCATGCTATTCATATTAAGCTACCACTGACTTTCTTCACAGAACTAGAAAAAACTACTTTAAATTTCATATGGAACCAAAAAAGTGCTTGTATAGTCAAGACAATCCTAAGCAAAAAGAACAAAGCTGGAGGCATCATGCTGCCTGACTTCAAACTATACTACAAGGCTACAGTAACCAAACAGTATGGTACTGGTACCAAAACAGATATGTAGAGCAATGGAACAGAATATAGGCCTTAGAAATAACACCACACATCTACAACTGTCTGATCTTTGACAAACCTGACAAAAACAAGCAATGGGGAAAGGATTCCCTATTTAATCAATGGTATTGGGAAAACTGGCTGGCCATATGCAGAAAACAGAAACTGGATCCCTTCCTTACACCTTCTACAAAAATGGATTAAAGACTTAAATGTAAAACCTAAAACCATAAAAACCCTAGACAACCTAGGCAATACCATTCAGGACATAGGCATGGGGAAAGACTTCATGACTAAAACACTGAAAGCAATTGCAACAAAAGCCAAAATTGACAAATGGGGTCTAATTAAACTAAAGAGCTTCTGCTCAGCAAAAGAAACTATCATTAAAGTGAACAGGCAATCTACAGAATGAGAGAAAATTTTTTCAATCTATCCATCTGACAAAGGTCTAATATCCAGAATCTACAAGGAACTTAACTTTTCAAGAAAAAAACCAACAACCCAGTCAAAAACTGGACAAAGAATATGAACAGACACTTCTCAAAAGAAGACCTTTCGAACATATGAAAAAATGCTCATTATCACTGGTCATTAGAGAAATGCAAATCAAAACCACAATGAGATACCATCTCATGCCAATTAGAATGGCAATCATTAAAATGTCTGGAAACCACAGATGCTAGTGAGGCTGCAGAGAAATAGGAACACTTACACTGCTGGTGGGAGTGTAAATTAGTTCAACCACTGTGGAAGACAGTGCGGCGATTCCTCAAGGATCTAGAACCAGAAATACCATTTGACCCAGCAATCCCATTAATGAGTATATACCCAAAGGATTATAAATCATTCTACATAAAGACATATGCACACATATATTTACTGAAGCACTATTTACAATAGCAAAGACTTGGAACCAACCTAAATGCTCATCAATGACAGACTAGATAAAGAAAATGCGGCACATATACACTATGCCTCCATAAAAAATAATGAATTCATGTCCTTTACAGAGACACGAATGAAGCTGGAAACCATCATCCTCAGCAAGCTAACACAGGAACAGAAAACCAAACACCACATGCTCTCACTCATAAGTGGGAGTTGAACAATGAGAACACATGGAGACAGGGAGGGGACTATCACACACTGGGGCTTGTTGGGGGGTGGGAGGTAAGGGGAGGGAGAGCATTAGGACAAATACCTAATGCATGCAGGGTTTAAAACCTAGATGACGGGTTGATAAGTACAGCAAACCACCATGGCACATGTATACCTACGTAACAAACCTGCATGTTCTGCACATGTATCCGAGAACCTAATTAAAAAAAAAAAAAGATACATTCTTCAGCCTATTTAATTAAAAAAAACAACAACAACAAAAAACCCTCACTCCTTGGGTACATGTGTTTTTAATATTCTGTGGAAAGGGAAAGGAATTATAAACCATTTCTGAATACTAAAATATGATGGTTTTTACCAGGGCACTTGCGTATTTTTTAGTTGCAAATGAATCAGCTGCCTTTTCCATTTCTACTTGAAAAAATAACTGATAAGCAAATTATAGATATTCAGACTTAAGTATTTGGTACTTGTCTTAAAAATAACAAAGTAAGCCCATCAAGAAAAATAGCTTCCCATATTTACTGCTAATAATAAAATTTGAACCCATAAGGTTATAATTTCAAGGGACTTTTATTTGACTGCTTTCTATTATTTAAAGACTTCTTCTGATGAGATTGCTGGTGATATTGACAAATTGATTTTTTGATATTGTTTAGTGAAATGTACTGACATTTAAAAGATCTTTGTAACTCTGATAACTTAATTTTCCAAATGACCAATGAACGATGTTTCAAAATTATGCATAGGTAAAGACTGAGTCAAAGTTGCAGGGAGAAAAATGGATTTTAAACTAACAGAATATAAAGTTCACTGATACAATTCCAAATTCACATTGCAACTTAACTTTGAAAAACAATCATGTTTTGAGTTTTGTGCAGTGTCAAAAATAAGGTGTACACTTATCTAAAATGATTATTAAAATTCTGATGTCATAAAAATAAAATCTCATGGATGCATAGCTTAACAGAAACATAAATCTCTATAAAGGAAAAAAATTAAAATTGGCATATAGTATGGTACTTTCAGCTATTTACCGTGTATTGCATTAAGAGAAACAGGAAGGAAATAATTCATCAGATGAAATATTAAATTTTTGTAGGAGTAACCCCATAATGCTAATTTTTCAGTCACAAAAAGATTTCCAAACTTCTCAAAGACATTTAAAAAAAAAATTACACTGTGTTGAGTTTCTTTGGATTTAAAAGAGTAACTTTAATTAATTTTTAAGACAGCAACTCAGAGATCTAAGAACATGAGATAAGTAGCCAACTCAACATGACTTCTGAGATCTAATCTCAAGAAATGTGTATTTTTAAATAATTTTTTAAAATCAGCGTTATAATTGTATACTCAAATGTAGTTGTAATTAATATTTATGTACTTTTTACCCAATTTTCACCAAAAGTAATATCTTGCAAAGGTGTTGAAAAAGCAATTAACTTCAAAACTATAATATAATATCATAACCAGGATACTAACATCGATACAGTCAAAATATAGAATATTTCTGTCACTACAATTATCCATCTTGTTGCCTTTTTATAGCTATGCCTGCTTCCTCCCCTCTCTCTTTCTCCTTAATCCCTTACAACCACTAATCTGTTCTCCCTTTCTATAATTTTGGCATTTAGACAATATCGTAAATTCATTTAATGGAATCATGCAGTTGTAACTTTTTGGATTGGCTTCTTTCATGCAGCATAATTCTCTGGACATTCATCCAAGTTATATATGTCAGTAGTTCCTTTCTTTTTACTGCTTTGTAGAATTCTGTTGTGTGATGCTTAAGAATTTGTTTAATCATTTACTTGTTGAAAGATATTTAGATTGCTTTTGGTTTTTGCCTAGTAGGAATAAAGTTGACAGTCACATATTAAAAAAAAAAATTCTGACTGGGTGCTAGGACTCACACCTGTAATCCCAGCACTTTGGGAGACTGAAGCCAGCAGATCACGGGGTGAGGAGTTCGAGACTAGCCTGACCAATATGATGAAACCCTGTCTCTACTAAAAACACAAAAAATTAGATGGCTGTGGTGCCGAGCCTGTAGGTAGTCCCAGCTACTCAAGAGGCTGAGGCAGGAGAATCAGTTGAACCTGGGAGGTGGAGGTTGCAGTGAGCTGAGTTCACTGCACTCCAGCCTGGGCAATGAGCAAGACTCCGTCTCAAAAACAAAAAATCATCTTAATTAGTATCCTCCAACTGCCCCAGGATACATATTCCAGACGCAGCTCCAATCCCATCAGCCCATCTCCTCTTCAAGCAAACTATGCACTCTTGAAAATCTTCTTTTTTGTAACTACAGGAGCTCTCATCCTGGCTGCACAAGAGTAACTTACGGAGCTTCAAACTGAGAGATGCCTGTGACCCATCAGCTTGAGACTGATTAAGTGGTCTAGATTGAGGCACAGGGACCCAATCCCCCCTGCCATTTTTGGAGCTCCCCAGAGGAGTCAAACGTGCTGCCAGGGTTGAAGCTCATGCTGCCTAGTACAGACATGGTGCATAACATTTGCTCTAAGACTGGGCATGGTGGCTTACACCTGTAATCCCAGCACTTTGGGAGGCCCAGGTGGGAGGATCATCTGAGCTCAGGAGTTTGAGACCAGCCTGGGCAACATAGTGAGAATCTGTCACTACTAAGGGAAGAAAAAAAATTGGTCCAGCATGGTGGTACACGTCTGTAGTCCCAGCTACTGAGGAGGCTGAGCCAGGAGGATCACTGGAGCCTGAGACACAGAGGCTGCAGTGAGCCATCATCACACCACTGTTCTCCAGCCTGGGTAACAGAGCAAGACCGTGTCTCAAAAAATAATAATAATAAAACAAAAAAAAAAAAAACGAATAGAAAACATACGCTCTGAGAGTGATGATAAATAAAAATTATTAATCTATTCACCTAACTTCATGTAACCAGTGAATCTGGGTGTCTACACAGCTAAAGAACAACTTCTGATGACAGAAAACAAGATTTTCCAGGTAAAACAGTTTTGCTTTGATTTTGAGTGAACCCCAAAGCTTTGGTTTTTGCCAAGCCAGATTGAAAAAAAAAAAAAAAACTGAAAGGGCCAGGTGGGGTGTGGCTCACGACAGTTGAGACAGACGGAGGCTGCCGGATGGCATGAGACCAGGAGCAGTAGTTCCAGACCTGCCTGAGTAACATGGGGAAACTGTCTCTACAAAAACATACAGAAGGCGAGGTGCAGTGGCTCAAGTCTGTAATCTCAGCACTTTGGGAGGCCAAGGCAGGTGGATCGCTTCAGCCATGGAGTTCGAGACCTAGCCTGGGCAACAAGGCAAAACCACCCTCTCTACTAAAAACACAAAAACCAGCCGGGTGTGGTGGGTCATACCTGTAATCCCAGCTACTTAGGAGGCTGAGGCATGAGAATCGCTTGAACCTGGGAGGTGGAGGTTGTAGTGAGCCGAGATCTCGAACTGCACCCCAAACTGAGCGACAGAGCGAGACTCATTCTCAAAAAAAAAAAAAAAAAAATTGGCCGGGCACGGTGGCTCACGTTTGTAAGGGAGACCGAGGCGGATGGATCATTTGAGGTCAGGAGTTCCAGACCAGCTTGACCAACAATGATGAAACCCAGTCTCTACTAAAAAAATATAAAATTAGCCGGGTGTGGTGGCAGACGCCTGTAATCCCAGCTACTCGGGAGGCTGAGGCAGGAGAATCAGCTGAATCCGGGAGGAGGTTGCAGTAAGCCGGGATCGCACCACTGAACTCCAGCCTGAGCAACAAGAGTGAAACTCTGACTTGGTGGGGGTAGAGGGGGGGAATTAAAAAACTTTTAAAAATGAGCTAAACTCCTAATACAACAAAAGCACCATACAACTGTAAATAATTTACAATCATTTACAATGAGTAAGATATTAATCCCACCCTTGAAAAGCTGATAGGAGGTTTAAATTTAATTTAGATTAAGGTGAAAATTTTCTGACCATTGAATTTGAAGATGAAGATACACTACAAACTTTCGGACAAAATGTGATGACTTAAAAATTAAGATTTCTTGTCACTAAATTGGGGATGGGGGATTACTAACTTTAAATTATTTAAGAACTTCAGACAAAAACTAATAACTTCGTAATCTCTCACAAAGCAAATATCCTGACTGTATACAGAATTTATTAGAATCTGTGAGAAAACGGTAACCATTATCATCTCCGTTTTACAGAATAAGGCAATCAGAACCACTGACTTTCCTAACATAACAGACCTAGACCAGAATTCAGAACTCTCAATGTCCAATCCTAGGTCCCTTCCAATATTGCAACCTTAAAACTAATCAAACCAGAACTCGTTTTCACATTTTTTTAAAAAAGCAAAGCATTTAAAATAAGCACCCGATTCTGCTCAGAAACGAATATGTGTTTAATTTTGGTCTCACTTTATACCATGGTTATCAACTCAAATACTCTGTACTCAATCTAACTCCGAAAATCCTGCTCATCACTTTATATTTTGAGTCCTGCTAGAGACCTTGATGCATTGCACTCAATAAGACGCGGCCCCCACTATGCGGTGGTTCCGGGAGATAATTCCAGGACAGCTGTTCTCCAAGTTCATTTCTGAGTGCCTGGTAACCATGGCCGGTAATTAATCCAATTCTAAACGTTGCTATCAATTCTACTGATTGCCCTGATCGACCTGAGTCTTCAACTGCAGGAGCTTTTCTCACAACTTAGGCTTTATGTGTAAAATCGTCAACTCCACAGAGGAGCAACCAGCCTTTATGCAATATGGACACCAAGAAAACCGCCTTCGAAGATGCGCAAGGCAAAATTCTTGCCAGTGTCAGGAAATGCCCGTATCTGGAACCCAAAAGTCAAACTAAAATTAAAAGTTCGGCTCAGCCACAGCACGAAAGGCGACGGAGGCGTCCGCCCGGAGGGTGGCTGCCTTGACCCCCGCCCCGGCCCGCCGGGTCTCTGCGGACCCCATCTTCCTCAAGCGGGCTCTGGGACGCGGCCCGCTCACCTCTGACCCTAGCCGGATCTCGCGCTCCTAAGCCACCGCGTTGCCAGTCGCTCGCCGGTCGCACTCACCTTCTGTCGCCGACCACCTCTGCCCGTCGCCCCGCCGCTAGGCCTTAAGACTGCTCCGCCAGCTGGGCCGCAACGCTCACCCGCCCCTTTGGCGGCGCGACGCTACACCCTCGCCAACGGCCTGTTCCGGTGGCCGCACTTCCGACTGGCTGACTGGGCCGGGAGAAGGGGTGGGGCGGGGAATGCGGGCGGAAGGGGAGGAGCCTGGAGGGCGGGGCCACGGTCGGGAGCCTCAAGCCCTGCGTTTCGCGCCAGATTCCAGTGAGGTAGGACTCAGGGACTCTGCTCAGGCCGGGAGTCAGAGTCCGCAAAGTGGGAGGGAGGGTGTAGATAAGATTTGGGGAAGAGCGACCCTGTTGAATTTGTAGAGTGAAAGAAACGTAGAACTAGCTTTTCTTTTGCTTAGCACATCCGAATGGAAAAACAGCAACACTGTTACCTACATTTACTGGTCCAATGCAATGCGTACAACCTTCTATGTAGTATATCAGCTACCAATTAGTTTAATGTTTTTTAAAAAACCACCCCAGAGAAGGGTTCTAAAAATTCAGAAACTGCATTACCAGCACACATTGTAAGGTTTGTTTTGTTTTGTTTTATTTTTGAGACAGAGTCTCGCTCTGTCACCCACGCCAGAGTGGAATGGTGAAATCTTGGCTCACTGCAACCTCCACCTCCTGGGTCAAAGCGATTCTCCTGCCTCAGCCTCCTGAGTAGCTAGGATTATAGGCGTGCAGCACCACGCCCTGCTAATTTTTGTATTTTTTGTAGAGACTGTTTAACTGTGTTGGCAAGGCTGGTCTTGAAGTGCTGATCTCAAGTGACCCACCCGCCTCAGCCTCCTAAAGTGCTGGGATTACGGGCATGAGCCATCTATTGTGCACCGCCTGGGGTGAACCTTTTTAATGAGCATTTATTATTTGCTGTTCACAATGCCAAGTGCCATGATCAATGAAAATGTGTTGGAACTAGAGGTAGTGGTTGCACACATTATAAATGTATTAAAGTACACTGCAAAATAAAATTCAAACACATTAAGTGGTTAGTCCCATTCCTTCCTCGCTCAGCCCTTGGCAAATGTCAATCAGCTTTCAAACTGAAGGAATAAAACCTTTTGGGTCAATGAGGAACTTTCTAGAAACCCTAGTATGGGAAAAGGTCAACATGGGTACTTCAACCATATCAGAAGGCAGGGTTCAAAGTATCACTTAGCTGTTCAACTACATTCCGATAGTGCTTGCAAGTTCAACAGAAACTAGGAAACAACGATCAAAAAGAGAAGATTAGGTGACTCATGGTCACAAGCTCTCTCTCCACACAGGACTAGGGGGCAAACACTCAGCAACTCAGAATTACTTGAGGATATAAGCCCAAGCAGCCCTGGCCAACAACGGCAACCCTCTTGGTCCCCTTCCGTGATCTGGAAGCTTTTACTTTCTCTTGCTTAGTAAACTGCATTGCTGCTCACTCTGTCCATGAACGCTTCTTTGGAGTTGGAACACACCGTGGGGGTAAGGCTTTCTGCTCGATTCTTCGAGCAAGGAAAGCCAAGAACCTGAGACCGAAGCACAAGCTGCAAATCCGGTTACAAAACTGGTACCTATTACAGATATTTCATATAAATGGAATGTGTGACCTTTTGGTCTTCTTAGCATAATCTTCTGCAGGTTCACCTTGTATATCTTGTAGCATGTATTAGTACTTCATTTCTCTTTATGGCTACTATTCCTCTGTACCTAGATGCCATAGTTTTACCTGTCCATCCATTGATGGACATTTGAGTTGTTTCTACTTTTGAGCTATTGTGAATAGTGATGCTATGAACATTTCTATATAAATTTTTGTTCCAGTCCCTGTTTTCAATTCTTTTGGGTATAAACATAGCGGAACTTCTGGGTCTTAAAGTAATTCTATGTGAAAATATTTGAGGAACCCGTAAACAATGTTTCTACAGCAGATGAACCATTTTATATACCAAGAGCATTGTCGGAGGATTCCAATTTCTCCACATCCTCACTAACACCGTAATTTTCTATTCCTTTGATAGTAACCATCCCAAACGGTGTGTAGTGGTATTTTATTGTGGGTTTGGTTTGCATTCTCTGATGGCTAGTTATGTTGAGCATCTTTTCATGCCCTTACTGGCCATTTGTATATCTTCTTTGGAGAACTCTCTATTCAAGGTCTTTCCCCAATTTTAAATTGAGTTGTTTTTCTTTTTGTTGTTGAAGTTATGAGTAGTTATATATTCTGGATATTAGACCTTATGAGATGTATCATTAGTGGATACTTTCTCCCATTCTGTAGGTTGTCTTTTCACTTTCTTGATAATATCCTCTGGTGTCCAAACGTTTTTAATTTTGATGAAGTCTAACTTATCTATTTTGTTACCTGTGCTTTTGGTGTCATAACCAAGAGTCCATTGTGCAAGCACACTAGCTCTCATGTCTCTTCTTATGAGTATGCTAATCCTATTGGGTAAGGACCCTGCCATTATAATCTTCTTAAACCTTAATTGCTTCCTTATAGATCTTATCTCCAATGCAGTGCCATTAGGGTTTGGGGCTTCACATATGAATTTTGTGGAGATATAATCCAGTCCACAGATTCTGTACCCCTGCATTTTATGTCCTTATTGAGTACAAAATACATTCATACCACCATAACAGTCTCAAAAGTCTTAACTCATTCCAGCATCAGTTCTAAAGTCTGAAGTCCAAAGACTCATCTAAATATCACCTAAAACAGATAAGAGTGAGACTTGAGAGATGATTCATCCTGAGGCATAATTTCTCTCCAGCTGTGAAACTGTAAAACCAGGCAAGTTGTTTGCTTCTAAAATACAGTGGCAGAACATGACAAGTCCCAAGATAGCAAGGCAAATTCCAGTAAATTTTAAGGCTCAAGAATAATCCATTTTGATTCAGTGCCCAGTCTTTCAGACCTACTGGGATGGTGGCCCTGCCCCATCTGGACCCTAGGTGGATGCTGTGCCCCTCCCCACACTCTGACAGCCACACTCTCCCAGGCAGGGTCTCATCCCCCCCAATTTTGCTTCCTAACAATAGCCTTGATAACATCTGAATTACTTTGAGAGCATTCTCCCCTTAAAGAATAGTGCAAGTTCGCAGCTGGATAGCTCTGTTGTCCTGTCCTGTAGAATCTAGGATGTAAAAGCCTTCCATCATTTTTGTCTTGTCTGCATCCCCTTCAGTTGAAACAGGCAGTGTTTCTGCTCATAAAATCTCATAATTTATTTATCAAATGATAGTCTAGCCACACCTTTGGTGTTCTCTTTAGAATATACTTTCTCATTTTTTGCAATATGACAGAGAATTTTCTAAATATTTAAGTTTTGGTTCCTTTTTGCTTAATAATTTCTTTTTTCATTCATCTCTTTCCTCTTGCATTTTACTATAAGCATTCAGGAAGACCCAGGTCACACTTTTAACATGTTGCTTAAAAATCTCAGTTAAACATTCAATTTTATCATTCACAAATTCTGTCTTCCAGAAAACACTAGAATACAAGTCAGCCAATTTATTTGCCACTGTATAACAAAGATTGCCTTTCTTCCATCTTCCAGTGACCCATTCTTCATTTCCAAGACCTCACAAGAATGGCCTTTAACATCCATATATTTATAAAAATTGTGTTCGTGATTATGTTTTCTCTAGGAAAATAGAGGTTTTCTCTTCAACTGTATTTCTGAGTTCTTACCAGAATTGCCTTTAACATCCATGTTTCTAGCATGGAAATCTAGGCTTTTTCTAGCATGCATCTCAAAATTCTTTCAACCTCTACCCGTTATCTAGTTCCAAAGCCTTTCACATTTTTAGGTTCTATTGAAGCAACACCCAACTTCTTAGTAGCAAAAATCTATCTTAGTAACAAAATACTATAAACTGAATGGCTTAAGCAACAGAAATTTATTTCTTAACAGTTCTGGAGGCTGTGAAGTTCAAGATCAAGGTGCTTGCCAGTTTGGTTCCTGTTGAGGGCTCTTACTGGCAAGTAGATGGCCACCTTCTTTCTGCATTCTCCTATGACAAAGGAAAGGGGAGAAGGAAAGGGAAACAGAGACACACATATATAGAAAAAGAGATCTGGTGGGTTTTTCTGTTTTTTTTTTAAAATGAAGATACTGATCTATACTGATCAGAACTCCACTCTTGTGATCCATTTAACCTCAGTTACCTTCTTATAGGTCCCATCTCCAAATACAGTGACATTGGGGGTTTGAGCTTCAATATGTGAATTTTGAGGGGACAGATTCAGTCCTTAGAAAATGCTATTATAAATGAAATTGTTTATTAATTTTCCAGATTGCTCATTGCTGATGTATAGAAACACAGTTGATTTTGGGGTATTGTCTTAGTTCATTTTCTGCTGCTGTAACAGAATACTACAGACTGGGTAATATATAATAAACAGAAATTTATTGCCTCATGGTTCTGGAGACTGAAGAGTCCAAGATTGAAGGGCTGGCATATGATGAGAGCCTATTTGGTATGTTATCCCATGGTGGAAGGGCAAAGAGAGGGCTAGAGAGCAAAGGATCAAGCTTAAAGCCTCAAGTCGTTTTACAATTGGCATTAATCCATTCATGATGGTGGAGACCTCATGACCTAAACAACTTACATTAGGCCCTACTACCCAACATCGTTGCATTATGAATTAAGTTTCTAGCACATGTTTTTCAGATATATTCAAACCATAGCAAGTGTTGATCTTGTACTCTGAAAATTTACTTATTAGCTCTAATAGTTTTGTATGTGTGCATACATGTATATATTCTTTAGGATTTCTATATATAGAATGAGGTAATCTGTGAACAGAGATAGTTATACTTTTTTTCTCCCAATTTGGACCCTTTTATTTTTTTTCCTTGGTTAATTGCTCTGACCAGAGCCATCCCTTCATTTTAAATGTTTTGCTCACGTGATTACGGAATCTGGCAAGTCTGAAATCTGTTGGGCAGCTGAGTAGGCTGGAAACTCAGGCAAGAGTTGATGCTGCAGTCTTGAGCCAGAATTTCTTTTTCTCTGAGAAATCTCAGATTTCGCTCTTAAGGCCTTCAGCTAATTGAAAAAGTTCCACCCACTTTTGGTAAAGATTAATCTCCTTTACCTAAAGTCAACTGATTATAGATATTAAATACATCTCCAAAATACCTTCATAGCAACACCTAGATTAATGTTTGTGTACTGTAACCTAGCAAAATTGTCATGTAAAATTAACCATCACATTCAACGTGGTAGATCGTAGTATTAGTTCACAGGATTTTAAAAAATTTTTATTTCTCACTCTTCTTCCCATGGCTTCAGTGTGGGCAGAGTATACTTCTTCATGGTGATTTGCATGTGGCTGTGTGACTCACTTTGGCCACTGGAATATGAACAGATCCACTAGCAGATGAGGATAACTAGATAGGGTCTTAGAGAGAAGCAGAAGGCATGTGTGTTCTGAATCCCCTGTATGTGTGTGTGTATTTTTGCAAGCAGTGATACAGAGTCCAACTTGAAAGGGCTCCTGCTGGCAAATGAAGGCACAATTGGAACATCAATGAGAATCAGAAAGATTTTTTTGACTGAAATGGTTTGAAATATATCAAAAATATCACAAAACATAAATTTCAACGCTTTTATAAAACCTTTTGCTGGTCACATTGAGGACTGCTAGGCACTAACTCATTATTCTGAAATTGCTTTTAAAAAGTTTTTCAAACTGAATTTTTTTTGCTTTCCTACACAAACTGAAATTCAGAGTTGATAGAGGAAAACTTTTTTTTTTTTAAAGAGACAGTTGCGCTCTTTTTGCCCAGGCTGCAGTGCAATGGTGCAAACTCACTGCAACCTCTGCCTCTCAGGTTCAGATGATTTCCCTGCCTCGGCCTCCTTAGTAGCTGGGATTACAGGCATGTGAAACTATGCCCAGCGGATTCTGTATTTTTAGTAGAGACGGGGTTTCACCGTGTTTTCCAGGCTGATCACGAACTCCTACTCTCAGGCAATCTGATCTGCCCGCCTCGGCCTCCCAAAGTGCTGGGGTTACAGGCATGAGCCTCCGCGCCTGGCCTGGGGAAAACTTTTTAATAAAAAAATTTCAGTGAATAAATGAAGAAGGAATGATGGAATATCACTGTTTTGCAACCCATAAGAAAATACTGCTTCTAGGGAATAATTATTAATGGCTGCCAAATAACCAAATGGGTGGAAGGTTGAAAGGGAACTTAGTAATTACTCACTTTATAGTGGATCAGGCTGACAATACCTGGCTAATCTTAATAACACCAAAAGTGAGATGATCAAAGATTATGTGCTGTGTGCTATACTATATAAATAGTACTTTATAGTATTACTGTTTATGAAATATTTTTACAGAAAAAAACATAAATCTGAATTAAATCAAGCCTCTAGATCTAACTGCCAGTGTACTTGAAAAAAAGAGGCACAGAGTAACATGTTAAGTGCTCTTTCAGTGACCAGCAGTGGTGGTGGAGAAGACCCACCCAAGTCTGGCTGTGTTGGGTACTTGTAATGCAGATAACTCATCAGGAGCCTCACTTTCCTCCTCTGGTGCTGTCAGGGCTGTTGCCTTGAGCTCCCCCTACATTAGTGGGTCCTTGATTTTAGAGTTGAAGGCTTGGCTGCCTGGCTCTGCTCTGAATGAAATTATTTTCTTATGAGTGTTACTCTGTCCCTCTGTTATAAGTAAAATTTCAATGCCACCAAAGAAATAGCACTCAAAGATAAATCCTCTCTGCAAGGCAGTTTACTTCTATAGAAGGGTGTGGCTCACGGATGGAGCAATGGTGGCTGCACACCTGGACGAGGAGGGGAAGGGGTACTTATAGCTGATGGGGGTCACCCCTACTGCTGTGTTGTTCCCTTATTGCCTAGGGTTAGACCGCACAAACTCAACTAATCCTGATTGGCTATTTTAAAGACAGCAGGGGTCGGAGCTGGAGTGGCAGGGTGGGTGGTTTGGTGAGAAGGACAGATACGAGTGGGTCAGAGCAAGTAGCTAGAAGTGACCTAGGTCAAACAAGGTGACCGGAGCAGGTGACTGGAGCAGGTGACTGAAGCAGGTGATGGGATAAGTCAGGATGGAGCCGGAGGCCAGGGCAACAGATGTGAACTACTGATTAGAACCGGTAGAGAAAGTTGTTTACTGGAACTACAAGGAAGTTAAACTTTAAAATAGAAAATTAAAGAATAAAAGAACTGAACATACTGACATACTGATTCTTTGAAGAGAAACTTGGGGTTCATTATATCTAACACCTCCTTCCCTAATGCTTGCCTCTCTGGTACCATTGCTGCTGATGTCATAGCTTCTTTTCTAGCTCAAGTCACTCCTCCCAGGACAGGGCACTTGCAAGTGCAGGCAGAGAGAGGGGGCTTGCAGCAGTACGTGAGGAGGCCCAACCTACTGTCTTCTGGACAGCTGTTCTGACAGGTGTGCCAGTCATGGCCATGGCAATGGAAAGACAAAGCCTTCTGTCCTGCCTGACTCCCCTCTCCAGCTGCTTTCCACACTTCCACAACCTAGATCATGTCATATGCCCCCTGTTACATTTTTTTGAGCCTCTAGTGTCCATGAAATGAAGTCTGCATTCCTAATATGATATTTAGTCCCTCCATGGTCTGAGCCTATCCATATTTCTAGACAGTTTTCCACGATAGCTCCTTTACATCCTGCTGTCTTGCTGGCTGCATTGTCTGTCTTGTTATAAGCTTTTATTTCTCTCTCGATTTATTTTTGTAACTAATGATTTTCCTTTATCTGGCATTTTCTTTTTTAATAAATTTGTCTGTTGAATCTTATACCAGCCTGCTTCACTATATAAATGTTAGTATCTCTCAGGGACTTTCTGGGATTTCTTCCAGTTGAAATTAGTTTTTCTCATCTGTAGCATCCCCAAATGTTTTTTTTTCCCTTTGAGATGGAGTTTTGCTCTTGTCTCCCACACTGGAGTATAATGGTGCGATCTCATTTCACAACCTCTGCATCCTGTGTTCAAGCAATTCTCCTGCCTCAGCCTACCTAATAGCTGGGATTACAGCCTCTCACCACCACACCTGGCTAATTTTTTTCTGGAGCGGGGGACATGGAGTCTTACTCTGCTTCCCAGGCTGGAGTGCAGTGGTGTGATTTTGGCTCACTGCAACCTCTGCCTCCTGGGTTCAAAATTCTCCTGTCTCAGCCTCCTAAGTAGCTGGGACTACAGGCGCCCACCACCATGCCTAATTTTTGTATTTTTAGTAGAGACGGAGTTTCACCACCTTGGCCAGGCTGGTCTTGAACCACTGACTTTAAGTGATCCATCTGCCTCAGCATCCCAAAGTGCTGGAATTACAGGCATGAGCCACCATGCCTGGCATCCAAATGTTTTATTTTAACCAAGATGGCCAAAATAATGTCTCATTAATATTTCTCTCAGTTCCCCTAACTTTAGGTAGGATTTCTTCCTAACTCTAGGCCACGACCTCCCTTTCCTTAGATCATTTACTATAAAAAACTTGTAGGTTCTTTTTTTGCTCCTTTGAGATATAATTTTTAAAAAATGCCTATTACCAATTCTACAACCCTGGAATGTCTTTCTTAAGGACTTGAGGGCCATCTCGTGATGTAATAATCAAGGAAGAGAGAGCCCCTGTCTCCAGTTTCTGTGGGAGGGCAGTAACCAACTTCAGAGGGTGCTTCGCTCTAAGTTATAATAGTACCTTCTATTACAAAGATACAGGAAAGTTAGTGTTTTTTTTTTTTTAGGTAAGGCCAGTTAACATAGACAGCCTACTATCCCCTCCTCCAGCTTTTAAAACCTGTCCTGCTAAACTTCTGTACATCAATAAAAGGCAGCCAACAGAATGAGACAAATATATTACCAATCATGTATTTGATACATGTAAAATAAGAATATGTAAAGAATATCTACAACTCAACAACAAAAAAACCAAATAACCCAATTTAAAAATGGGAAAATAATTTGAATAGACATTTCTCCAAAGAAATGGTACAAATGGCCAATAAGCACATGAAAAGGTGCTTAACATCACTAATCATTAGGGAAGTGTGAATCAAGACTACAATGAAATACCACTTCATATTCATTAGGATGACTATTACCAGAAGAACAGAAAATAACAAGTGTTGATGTGGAGAAATCTGGATATTTGTACCTTGCTAGTGAAAATATAAAATTGTGTAGCTGCTGTAGAAAATAGCATGGTTGTTCTTCAGAAAGTTCAACACAGAATTACCATGTGATCCAGCAATTCTACTAGGTGTATACCCAAAGGTGTATAGGGAATGCTGGATGGAGAGAGGCAGGAATGATGTTGACTTCAAAACAGTTCGTGAAGGACTAATTAACCTGTAAGCAAAAAAAAAAAAAAAAAAAAAAAAAAAATCTAAAGGAGGCAAGGGAGGGACCAACAAGTGAAAAGGTGGGGAGAGCAGCAGGAGGGATGGGTGAAACCACATTCAGAAACAGCGAGGAGACCAGTGGGCTCAATGGTGAGTTAACAAAGGTGAAATAAATGCCTCTAAGGGTGTCATGACCAGCTGCTGATGCCAGGATGTCTGGTTGCTCAAGGTGTTATCTGGTACTGAAGAAACATAGGCTTTCCTCCCTTTTTTCCTGAAACTCCCCCTCTTTTATCCTTTGGCTGTGTAAAAACTCCATGCTGCTTTTTTTTTTTTAATGGAGTTTCACTTTTTCACCCAGGCTAGAGTGCAGTGCTCTGGGCCCACTGCAACCTCTGCCCCCCAGGTTTAAGCAATTCTCCTGCTTTAGCCTCCAGAGTGGCTGGGATTATAGGTGCCCGCCACCACACCTGGCTAATTTTTGTATTTTTAGTAGACATGGGGTTTTGCCATGTTGGGCAGGCTGGTCTCGAACTCCTGACCTCAAGTGATTCACCTACCTTGGCCTCCCAAAGTGCTGGGATTACAGGTAAGAGCCACCGCGCCCAGCCCCTGCTTCTTTTTGTTAAGATGGATTTGAGAAATCTTGCTCTCCTGCCTTCTTGCTTTGACCAAATCAAATACATCTTTCTCAATCTCCGAGCACCCATGTGTCAGTGTTTGGCATCAATAGCATGTCGGGTACATGAGCCTGAATTTGGGGTTTTATGACACTCTGATGATGTCCCATCTCATTAAAAATTCTATCATCCCCTAATTATCCCACATCCCCACTGCCTTTCTGAGCTCATCTCTACTCTGTCCCTCATTCAGTCCACACTAGCCTCTTTCCTGTTCCTAAAAACAGGGCCTTTGCATCTGTAGTTTTAAAAATTCCAATCGTAAATAGTTCACTACGTATATCTAAGAGATAATTTTAAAAAGTTATCATATCAGTATCATACTTTCAAAGTGAACTGTAGTTTTGTAGTACCATGTAATATCCAATCAGTTTACGTTTCCCTAATTTTCACGATTAAAAAAAAGTTTGTTCAAATCAGCATCGAAACAAGGTCCACACATAGCATTAGCTTAATATGATAGTTTTAATCTGTAAGTATCTTAGGACACTTTAAATCTACAATAATAAAACTTTTCATTGTTTTAATCTGTAATAATTTTCTCTTCTGCTACATTTCTTATGTTCTTTTGTGCAGTTGAACTTCCCACATTCTAGCTTAGTGGCATCTAACATGTTTACCTGCCTTATTATTTCCTCTAAACTGCTTATTGGATCTAGACACTAGATAAGATTCAGGATTAGGCTGGGCGCGGTGGCTCATGCCTGTAATCCTAGCACTTTGGGAGGCCAAGGTGGGTGGATCACCTGAGGTCGGGAGTTCAAGACCAGCCTGGCCATCATGGTGAAACCCCATCTTTAAAAAAAAAAAAAGATTCAGGATTGATTTTTGTTTTTTGCAGAAATATTTCATAGGTGGAACTGGATTTTGCCTTTTGCATTATACTAGGAAGGTTATAATGTTGGGCTCTTTCTTTTTTTGTAGCATTATGACTGTTCAGTAGATTCCGGTATTGAATTAATTCAATTTCGCCACTAGAGGTCAGGCTTGATTTAAAAATAAATAACTGTACTGAACTTGACGAAAGATCTAGACAATTTTTGATCCGTGAAGTAGAAAAATCATTATTATTAATGAGATGTCATTACTAGGAATTTCTGCCTAAAGCTATTTTGGTTCTTTTATTTTTATTTTTATTTTTTTTGAGACAGAGTCTCGCTCTGTCGCCAGGCGCCAGGCTGGAGTACAGTGGCGTGATCTCGGCTCACTGCAACCTCTGCCTCCCGGGTTCCAGCAATTCTCCTGCCTCAGCCTCCCGAGTAGCTGGGACTACAGGCGCGCACCACCACGCCCAGCTAATTTTTATATTTTAGTAGAGACGGGGTTTCACTATGTTGGCCAGGATGGTATCGATTTCTTGACCTCGTGATCCAAGTGCTGGGAGTACAGGTGTGAGCCACCGCGCCTGGCCTTTGATTCTTAAATACACAGATGTTGGTTCCTTTAAAGGTCAAATACAGGTTTTCCAATATAATTTTTCCATCATTAACCATTATCACTATTCTACAATTCTGTTTCCTAGATTTAAATACTACTCTATCCCAGTCATTTAAGTCAGTTTATAAGCTGCTTTAGCTATCTACAATACTCCAGTTAAAATGGCAAAATGGGAAAGTTAGGACAGTGAGAAAAATACTGGTTAAACCAAACGTGGAAAAAAATGACTGAGCAGCAAAGAAGAGGAAGAAGTCAGGTGAATTCACAAAACTGTGGCTGCAGCAGGAGGCAAGCAGTGCTATTTATCTGGGACTGTCTTCAGGCCCATCTCCCACAGCTGTATCCACAGCTTTGTGTGAAACATGCCTTGCTCTTGGCTGGTCAGCCCTGTGAGTCCAAAGATGTTCTTCAGTTTAACTATATTGAGAAGTTAGAGTAGGGATGATAGTAGAGGTAGATGTATGTTGTTGATGTTTTGAAGAAGGGAGACAAATTTAACTCAGTAATGTAACTCTTATGGTAAATTACTGGCCAAAAACCTAATGCTAGAACAACAGATGAGTACAATGATAGCAACGACATACACATTTTTAGAGTCTTATCTTTTCTTCTGTTATAATTTTAGAGGTGTGGAAAAACCTGAACTAAACTCAGATAATTAGCAGTTTAGATTCTGACCCTGTCTCATTGAGGCATCTTGTAACATGACCACTTTGAGCTTCTGTTTAGACGCATGTAAAATGGGACCAACAAAACCTAGAGCTTCCAGGGAGGTTGCAAGGACTGGGTTTTCTTATCTCATTGGCTGCTTCTATTTAGTCTTCCTTGCTGGGTCCTGTGCATAGTCCCATCCTCATTTTGTTTTTATTGCTGAATAATATTCCATTGTACAGATATATTATCTTTTATTTACTCATCAGTTGACAGACTTTGGTTTGTTTTCATTTTTCGGCTATTTTAATTAATGCTGTTATGAACATTCATGTACAAGTTTTTGTGTGCACAGGTTTTCATTTCTCTTCGGTATATACCTAGGAGTGAGATTGCTGGGTCATATGGTAACACTATGTTTAACCTTTGGAAGAAATGCCAGGCTGTTTCCCCAAGGGGCTGCACCATTTTACAGTCCCATCAGCAATGAATGAAGTGGTTTCAATTCCTTCATATCCTACCAATATTTGTTGTTATGTATCTTTTTAAAATATTTATTATAGCTATCCTAGTAGTTGTGAAGTGATATCTCATTGTGGTTTTGATTTACGTTTCCTTGATAGCTAATGATGTTGAATATCTTTTCATGTGCTTATTGGCCAATTGTATATCTTTGCAGAAATATCTATTCAGATCTATTACCCATTTTAAAACTGGGTAATAAAAAGAAAAAAAGAAAGAAAGAAAATCTAAGTGTATTAGGTGAAACAAACAAACAAAAACTGACTAATTTGTCTTTCTAGTGTTGAGTTATAAGAGTTTTCTGTTCTGGATACCATCCCTTATCACATACGTGATTTATAAATATTTTCACTCATTTTGAGGGTTGGCTTTTTTTTCCTCAATGGTCATTTGAAAGATAAAAATGTTTAATTTTGATAATGCTGAGTTCATTTATTTTTTTCTTTTGTTACTTATACTTTCGGTGTCTTATCTAAGAAACTGTTGCCTAATACAAGGTCACAAAGATGTACACTTAATTTTTTCTAAGAGTTTTATAGCTGCCATCTCCAGCTTTTGTCTTGGAAACTATTGGTAAGATCTTCAGATTCAGGTGAACTATCACACAACTCCCATAATCTCTTGGTGTGCAGATAAATGTTTAACAACCAATTTTATGAAAAAAAAGTGTATGTGTATCTGTGTGTACATAAGTTATTACAGATTTTACTGCTTAAAAGGAAGTGTAGCATGCAATTTACAAATAATAATAAAATGTACTCTGAATTGCAAATATATGCCACTTACCACAAATGCTTTCATTGATTTTTGCTAAATTTTTATATCCATAGCCAACCTATAGTTGCCATACATCCATGACTTGATAAATTGAGTTACATACTAATCCAATTAGTCTTTCTTCCAATAAACTTATTGTCACTAAATTCAATATATGGTCTACTGTTAAATGATTTCTCATCCTATACAAATTATATTTATTTATATAATACTATATAATATAAATATATATTATTTCAACCTTAGCAGAAACCAATTTTTGATTTATAGTGTTTGCCAATTTTCATGGTATAAATACTCTCATCATGATTGATTTCAAGCTATTAACATGACATTACTGAACACAGAACTAGGAAGAGATGCACAGTAGCACACCAGTATATAGTATTTACACCATAAAGATACAATAGCAATCAATGACCTCAAAGCCAAAGATAATAGAAAATGTAATAAAGTAATATAATAATGAAGCAAGAAAAATGTAATAAATTATGTAGCAAAGTAAACCCTTGGTATCCATGGTATCCCTTGGTGTTTGTAGGGGATTGGTTCCAGGAACTTGAGGGTATCAAAATCTGTGGATGCTCAAGTCCCTTATGTAAAGTAGCATGGTATCTGCACCTACACACATCCTGTTGTGTACTTAAATCATCTCTAGAGTACTTATAATACCTAACAAAATGTAAATGTTATGTAAGTAGTTACTATACTGTATTCTTTTTTAGTTATATTCTTTCTTATTGTTGTCTTGATATTTTTAATGGTTTTTTCTTTTTAACATTTTAGATCTTTGGTTGGTTGAGTCCATGAATGCAGAACTCACAGACACAGAGTGTAGTAAGCTGACGAAGGTGGTTTTTATGCTTTGAGAAAGCAACATCAGATTATTAAAAGATTCTAATGTTCAGTAAGTACAAAAAGTCAATTACAGAGTTTATAAATTAATTGGATAACTAATTCTATTCCATCCATGAATTTATTCATTTATCAATGTAATAAACACCATATTACATTTAAAAAAGCACAGCTCTTGGAGTTGTGAAGTCACATTGAATTTAATTCAAATCCCTGCTTGTAAAGATTAAATGATATTTATGTTTTTATCTTCTATCTACCTATCCATTCATCTATCTATCTATCTGTGTTGAATGAATAATATTAAAATAAAACATGGCCCATGTTTTCAAGAAGCTTCCAGTCTCGTGAGGAAGTAGAAAACAAATTAGTGGTCCCAGTTCAGTATGGTTATAGTTTGTGTAGAAGCTGTGTCAGTAGGGAGAGGGAATCTAAATCAGACAGAGAGGTAAGGAGGGTAAGGGAGAACTCAGAGAGGTGATACTTAACTTTGATTCTTAAGGCCATATGGTGTTAACTGTAGGAAAAATGATTGAAGGTTATTTCAATGACAAGAAATTAAATATATGTGAGCAGAAGGCTTGAAGTGGCAGTACAGTTGGCCCTCTGTATCTGTGGATTCCACATCTGTGAACTCAATCAACCATGGATTGAAAATATTCAGAAAAAAACTCACCCCAAATAATACAACATTAAAAATAATACAAATAGGGAGAGAGATCCAAGATGGCCGATTAACAACAGCTCAGGATTGTAGCTCCCAGTGAAAGCGCAGAGAGCGAGTGGGCGCCGCACTTTCAGACGAATTTTTGTTGCCCACAGACTAGGAGATTCCCGGCGGAGGAGCCACA
>CAUYLG010074668.1:0-19248 GCA_963573385.1 Cacajao melanocephalus | reverse complement strand
ACGAGGGCTCTGGACCCACAGCAGATGGAGGAGGCTCGCTGTACCGGGCACGAGGGCTCTGGACCCACAGCAGATGGAGGAGGCTCGCTGTACCGGGCACGAGGGCTCTGGACCCACAGCAGATGGTGGAGGCTTGCTGTACCGGGCACGAGGGCTCTGGACACACAGCAGATCTCACTGATGCCACAGCTGCCATTGGTTCCACCAGAGCCTTGGGAGTTGGAACTCAAGTCCAACCCCCATCAGAAGCCAAATGGAACCCCTCTGAATTTCTGGCTTGGCAGCATTTTAAAGCCGTGCCCTCCTTTCCAACCTTCCATCCCCGAGGGGCTAGGATGGAGGTACATCATCATCTCCTTCCCTCTTTTTCTTTGCATGCTCAAGGCCCCTTGGGCTGGAAGGAGGTTGGGAGGCCCTCAGGGGGCTCCTAGCCTTTGTAGGGAGACTGAGGCTCGGCCTTGAATAAGCTGCCAGCTGAGTAGGGACATGGTCCTTCTTCTAAGGACCACCCAAGCCAGGGAGAAAGCTCTGGCCCTCAGAGGGGATCTAGTCTCAGTGAGGAAAACACAGCCTCTGCTGAGAAGGAAGTTAGGGATTTTGAGAAGGAAAGATCACTGTGGATTATAGGGATGGACCTAATGTAACTACAAAGGTCCCCGCCAGGGAAAGAGGGAGCAGGGAGAGTCAGAGAAGGACGTGTGATGATACAAGCAGAGGTCAGAGTGATGTGGTTGCTAGCTGGGGAGTCACAAGTTAAGAAATTGTCACCGAGTACCCCCATTTTCTTAGAGATAGTTTAATTCTTTTTAAAATTTATTTTTCCTTCTTACCTCCTGCTCCCCACTTCTGATTTAGCCCTTTAGAAGTTCAGATCTAGCCTTTTAACTCCCTCCTTCACCAGACACTTCTTACAGGGCATGATGCAGCCCCTTTGAATGGAAGCTCTTTGACTGAAATCCCATAGAAACAACCTGGCGAGCAGCTCTAGGATGTTGCTGGAGGCAGCAGGTCTCTGAGATGGGAGTGGGGTGGGAGCTGAATCGGGGGACAGCTCCCCAAGGGGGCAGAGTTTGGGATGGGGAGAGGGGGTGCAACAAGGTGGAAACAGCTCTAGCGAGGCCTGGGTGGGAGATGGAATGCAGAGGGGAGAGAGGCTGAGACTGGGCTGCACGGTGGCAGATTGCTCCAAGGTGAATTTAGGCAGTAAGATCACAGAATTTTCCCTGCATTGGTGCCAGCGTCCATGTGCTAACCCTTTGCTGCAACCCATCCCAATTAGGGCTGTGCCTATGGCAAGGCAGGTGTAGTCAAGTTTCTGGGCTGAGAGCAGGGGTGTGGAGGGCAAGATTCCTGATTCCTGGAGTAAGGAGGGCTTTAGGAAATGCCTGGGCCTGGCGGTGGTTCCCCTGTGTCTTCCTTCTGTATAGCAGAGCTGAGGAGGAGGCAAGGCAGCCCCTTGGAAAATTCTTTCCAAGTCTGATGTATCTTTCCCAGCACCTTGCTCCCAGCAGGATGCCAAGTGATCCCACCAAGTGCCAGCAGATAATAAAGGGCTATTCACATTTTAATGACTTAGTTAATTCAGCAGAAAGCCACTTGGATCTTACTGTGGGGCAGGCCCTAGGCTGGCTGCAGGGGATGCAGCTGTGAAGAAACAGGAGAGACTCTTCTACAGACGCCCGTTCCGTTCCATTCTCCCGAGGAGTCCTCATTGCAGGGGACATGGCCCTATCTGAAGGTTTAGAAAAGGTCTTCCTGCTAGATACCTAAAGCATGAGTTAGCTAGGGAGAAGGAAGGCATATGGGGTGTGTGGAACAGCATGGGGCTGTGTGAATGGAGCTGGAACAGCCAGAGCAGATGGAGTAGTGCGCAGGGCGGAGAGGCCGGAGTCTGGCAGGGAGGGGCCAGACCCCCTGGCTTTGAGTGGCAGGTGATTTGTACTTTACTCAGATAGAAAGGGTAAGCCTCATCTCTTTTAATGTAAGGGAGTGACAGGATGACCAGCTAGTCCTGGTTTGCTTGGAATGTTTTAGCACTGAAAGGCCAGTATCTGGGAAACCCCTTACTCCCAGGCAAACCAAGATGGACTTGATTGATTAGATTTATGTTTTCAAAAGGTCACTCTGAGGGAAGAGTGTATACTGGGACTGGAAAGGGGAAAGAAGATAAGCGAGAACATTTAGAAGGCTGGGGAAGAGACGTAGCACAAATGGTAATGTGATCTAATGTTTATTGAAAGTTTACTGTGTACCAGCCACTGTTCTAGACACTTTACATCATTATGCTATTTAATCTCCAAAACAATGCTACAGTAGATACTATTTTTTTTGAGACACAATCTTGCTCTGTCACCCAGGCTGGAGTGCAGTGGCACGATCTTGGCTCATTGCAGCCTCCACCTCCCGAGTTCAAGTAATCCTCCCTTCTCAGCCTCCCAAGTAGTTGGGATTATAGGCATCTGTCATCACGCCTGGCTAATTTTTGTATTTTTTTTTGTAGATATGGGTTTTCACCATGTTGGCCAGGCTGGTCTTGAACTCCTGGCCTCAAGCGATCCATGCGCCTTGGCCTCCAAGAATGTTGTGATTATAGAGCCACCACTCCTGGCATACATACTATTTTAATTTTCATTTTTTTTTTTCCAAATGAGGAAAGGCTTAGAGAGGTTACATAATTTGTTCAAGGTCAAACATCTCATGAATGGTAAAGCAGGATTTGAACCTGGAAATCAGACTTCAGTGCCGGACACCACACTGAACTGCCATGAGAGCGTTGCATCTGTGCGGATGAAGAGAAGATTGTTGGAGAGTCTGTATAAAAAGCAGGTGAACTCCATGTCTCCTTTCCCACCTCTGCAGACAGGTGACTATTATTCTATGGCCCCCAGCTGACTCTAAATGGTGTCCCCAAGTGAAGCCAGGGACAGAGGTGCTACACTTAAGCAAGGGAATGAGGTAAAAGTCTACACACTGAATTGTGCAAGAGTCTCAGCCCTTCCTCCACTCCCCTTCAAGAACATTACCAGCCAGGTTTCTTACACCTCCAACGGGAGATTGGAAGATTCCTTTGTGGGAAAACTGACCATCTCAATAAGGCTTCCATGAAACAACTTAGCCAGATCACACTTGGATGAAGATCACTGGCAGACAAATCCTGTCCTTCTAGACAAAGCTTCTGGATAATTTTTAGTGCCTCATTCTTAAAAGGAGCAGATAGGCTGTGTGCAGTGGCATGCGCCACTCAGCTGCTCAGGAGGCTGAGGTGGGAGGAATAGCCATTGCATTCCAGCCTGGGCAACATAGTGAGACCCCATCTCTATAATTAAAAAAAGAAACATTTAAAAAATGGAGCAGATCAGCCAAGAATCACCAGATATTTAAGGAAGGCCTTAATAAAAAGACCAAGAACTACCCTCACCATAAATAGATAGATAAAAGGAAGTTGGAAAACATATATTCAATGTAGGTAATAGAAGAAAATGTAAAAGACCAATTTCTTCAGACAGCTAAGAGAATATATTGAATCTATGAAATAGGAAGAAATTATTTATTTACTTATTTTGAGATGGAATTTCGCTTTTGTCGCTCAGCTGGAGTGCAGTGGTGTGATCTTGGCTCACTGCTACCTCCACCTCCCAGGTTAAAATGATTCTCCTGCTTCAGCCTCTTGAGTAGCTGAGATTACAGGTATGTGCCACCATGCCTGGCTAATTTTTATATTTTTAGTAGAGATGGAGGTTCCCCATGTTGGCCAGGCTGGTCTCGAACTGCTGACCTCAGATGATCCACCTGCCTTGGCCTCCCAAAGTGCTGGGATTACAGATGTGAGCCACCCTGCCCGGGCAGGAAGAAATTTAAAAAAGAATTTTCAGAAAAGAAAAAGATCTTGGAAATTATAAAATAGGTGTGCTTCTGGGTTTCCCCCATTGTTGGCAGAAATAAACGTTCAATATAAGTATTAGAAGATAAAATTGAACAGAAAGTAGGATTAAAAATTATGGAGGCCGGGCATAGTGGCTCATGCCTGTAATCCCAGCACTTTGGGAGGCTGAGGCAGGTGACTCACTTGAGGTCAGGAGTTCAAGACCAGCCTGACAAACATGGAGAAACCCCATCTCTACTAAAAATACAAAAATTAGCTGGGCGTGGTGACAGGCACCTGTAATCCCGGCTACATGGGAGTCTGAGGCAGGAGAATCATTTGAACCCAGAGGCAGAGTTTGCAGTGAGCTATTGTGCCACTGCTTTTCAGCCTTGGTGACAGAGTGAGACTGAGTGAGCAAGGCATGTAATTATGAAATTTTAGAACACTGTGACAAAAAACAGATTCTTTCCAGCTGGATGAAACAGAATACAGTTCCAGAAACTAGAAGAAAAATCATGTGATGTCTTCAAACTTCTGAAGGAAGGTAATTGTAATGTAGATTTCTATGCCCATTTATAATCTAGATTTCTATACCCAGACAAACTATCAATTGTAGGAGTAGCAAAAATATTTCCAGACACTCAAGGTCTTAATGTTACTTCCTAAGAACTCTTTCTCAGAAAGTTATTTGGAGGATGTGCTCTTCCAAAATAGGGGATTAAGCCAAGCAAGAGGAAGGCATAGCATCCAGGCAATAGGTGATGACACAGGGGAGAAAGGCAAAAGGAAATCCTAGGATGAGGGCGCAGCTATGAGCCAAGAAGATGGTCTTGTGGTAGATCTAGAGAGAAATCAGTCCAAACTGAAATAGGATCATGGCGAACTCCAGGAGAGACATCTCCAAGTAATAAAAAGGTTATAGATCATCTAATGTATTTAATTGAATTGAGAGGACATTTACTATGTGGTGGGGAGTTTTGGGAGAGTTAATGATAGGAAAAGAGAAAACTAAACAAATGAAAAAAAGATCAATTCTTCTTAGAAAATAAAAAGCTGCACAAGAAAGAGAATATGCTCAAAGCAGACTGTATTGTTAATCTGCGAGTAGTAGTTACATGGTCATAATACTCTGTACCCTAATTCTGTTCTAACCAAAAACCATCATGTAACTATACCGGAGAAATTTTGCAGGGAGGGGAAGTATATGCATATTTGTGTGTATATGTATTGCCAATGAACCAAATTTTTATTTTCCATTGTAGGACATCATTAGCTAGTATAAAATCCAGAAAAAAACCCCATCAAATAGCAGCAATAGAAATCTATTATTTAGAAATAGAGGTAAATACAGGAAGAAATGCTTAAAAGGGAGGAAAGTGGTTGCCTCAGGGGTGGGGACTTGAGGATGGGGAGGAACCAGGAGGGGAGCATTGATTAATCTTGGAGAACTGTTTGACTTTAAAATTATGTACATACATAACTTGATTAAAGTTAATTCTGGAGGGACCCATCGGTCTGGGAAAAACTTGGGAGAAGGGAGAGGAGTAGGGTGGGGGCTTGGTTTATGGAGCTTTGTGAGACTGGGAAGCTGGGGGAGGGTGGGGTGGAGGGGAGTGAGCTGCTTCCGTGGTCTGGGACCCAGGAGAAAGAGCAGGGCTTTGTTTCCTGGGTTAGAGGCAGCATTCAGGGGTCTGCAGAGCTCAACAGTGGCTTCTTGCTTTGGGAGAGGAACTGGCTCAGTGACATGCAGAAGCAGTTTATTTTCTGGGAGGTGGGTTGGGATCAAATCAAGGAGGTCCTATGCTTCAGCCAGTGCCTATATGTTCTGAGGTGAAGAGCATCAGACCCATGGGGTGGGATGGCATGAAGAGGCAGATACTGACAAGGAGGTTTGTGCAGTCCCTAAGGTGGAGGCAGCAGAGGCAGGGCTGGGGCTTGGAACTGGGATGGAGCTAGAGGATACACAAGAAGTGCAGGAGGAGGGAGCGGGGAGTGGGGAGCTTCGGCTCACATTAGCCAATCTAAAAATCACTCACATAAATGTATCAGGAGGGATCTAGAACTGTGCTTGGCACATAATAGGTGCTCAGTAAATATTTGTTGGGTAGATGAACAAATGATTGCATCCTCAGGCTGCAGAGATCCTCTCCAGTCAGACCGGGATACCCTTGTCTTCTCTATCTGAATAAAGATTTGCCTAGAGAAGAGATCCATTCATTAAATAGCATTTTATTTAAAACTTACTGTGTTCCAGGTACCATTCCAGAGACTGAGGATACAGCAATAAACAAAACTGGTAGATGCCCTGCCCATGTGGCATTATGTTTTCAAGGAAGAAGCTGACAATTAACTAGGTACATACACACAATCGTTCCAAAACACATTATGATATTAACTCACTTAATCTGTACAACATGATCGGAAGATACTGTTAATTTTCCTGTTTTACAGATGATGAAACAGAGTCACAGGGAGGTTAATAACTTTCTCAAGATCACGCAGCTAATAAACATGGCTGGCGCTGAACTGGGACATTTGGGCTCCAGGGTGAAAGCTCTCCTGCCCACCAGGCCAGCCTGCTTTTGCAAGCTTACTCTCCCTCCCAAAAGGGAGAATGGGGGGAGTTTCTAAAGATAAACTAGCCACAGACTCTGCCCTGCTGTGGCAGGCATCAGGGAGAGGGTCTGTCCACCAACTGGTGGAAGCAAAGTGAGACCAGCATGGAAGGGAGGGGGAGCTGCTGGGGCCATCAGCTGGTCACTCTAGAGTTTCTGGGGGCCTGGATCCATGGAAGAAAGACACAGACATGCACACACCTCTTGCTACAAATCAAACACTGACCTTTGGCCCTGCTTCTCACAGTGCTGGGGGAAATAAGCACAAGCATTTGAAAAAAAAAAAAAAAAAGCAATCTTAGGCAGGATTTGTACTGATAGAATTTTGTCTTTTTGGGTGAGGGTGAGAAGTCAATGGCAGATGTCGGTGTCAGCAGTATTTCCAAGGTGGAGTTTGGTGTGGGGACGAGCCTAACTTATTATTTTTATTGTTTTTGCCCCCAGCTGCTTTAAGGTTTGAGCTGAATCCCTGGAGCTCAGGATGATGAATGGACTGCCCTAGGGAGGAGGAAAGGGCTCAGACTTGAGCTGGGGAGTCTGTGTCCCCGCTGCTGAGAACCATCTGGGAAGTCGAGTTCACCTGAGGGCTGAGCTCTCACCCCAGGGACATTCGGGAGCCAGGACACCTCCTTCCTACTGTGCAGTTGACATTCGTTTTTTAATCTGGCTGCTGTCACACCCTGTGAAGCTGAAACTGCAGCACCACCACCCACTTCTCTGAACTGGGGTGTGCCTGGTGAGAGATTTGGGCTTCTAAGTCTCAAGATTTAGCTCAGTGTCTCCTGCCAGCAAACCTGAATCTGTCAGCAATCACAATACAAATCCCCCTACATTGATAAAGCACTTTCTATCTGTGGCTTTCACATCTATGATCTCTGTGAAGTAGTCATTCCTTTCTCCTCTGACACGTGAGAAGACACAGACTTCTCAGACAAAGGAAATACAGGTTTTGCCCAGGGTCACATAGGGAGTTAGACCCCTGCGCTCCTGGCTCGGGGGCCATTGTGTTGCCTTCAGTCCCACCCTTCCATGCCTAGAGCCTTTACTGCACCCGGCAAACATGTTCTCTGTGAGCTATGTTCTCTGTGAGCTCTAGCTGTGGCCGTCTTGGGAGCCTGCTGCCTAGCTGGTGGGGGAGGCTTCTGCAGAGAATGATTCTAGGGCCATGGGAGGCCAAGGAGAGAGAGCTAAGAAAGTGCTGTGGTGTTCTGGAGTGGAGGGAGAACTCTATTTTCTTGAGTTAGCCAAGGAAGGCTTCACAGAGGAGGTAACTTTTGAGTAGGACCTTGAAGAGGGGTTAGGAATTTTCTAGGCAGAGAAGACAGGAAAGGGGATGCCAGACCGAGGGTGTGGTGTAGGCAAAAGCATGGACAAAATCAGCAAGACCATGAGGGCTGGATAAAGAGGTTGTGGGCCCTGCAGCTTTTTATGGGGGACTTCCTTTGAGAAAAAGAATTAAAAATCACCAGCGCAAAACTAAACATGAAAGTGAATTGTCATTTAGAACGAGAAAAGAGTTATAGCAAATTATAAATTTCAGAAAGTCAGCAAATATCACAAACTTTGCAAAAGCTAGGAAAATGACAATATTTTTATTAATTGGGTGATACAATTATAGTTTTTATTTTTCTATGTTTTCCTGGCTCTGTGATTTTGCTTCATGTGACAACCATTTTGTAAAGTCACTTTCTACATGAGACTAGAAAGACAGTTCCGTCTTTCCTTTCATGTTATTCATTGAATTACTACTGATAGTTTAGAGAGCTTTTTGCTTTTAGCTTCATACCTTTATGCATAATATTATGTAAATTTTTAGGATTATTGGCCAACTTGGGAAAACCTCTATCAAGTTTTTTTTTTTTTTCACATATAAGTCATAAGATTTCAGGGCATCTCAAGTTTTTGTAAGATGTAATTTTTTTTTTTTTTTTTTTTTTAGTTAGGGTCTTACTCTGTTGCCCAGGCTGGGGTGTGATCATGGCCCACTGCAGCCTCCACTTACTGGGCTCCAGTGATCCTCCCACCTCAGCCTCCTGAGTCGCTGGGACCTCAGGCCTGTGCCACCACACTCAGCTGTCCTTTTAATTTTTATTTTTAGTACACATGGGATTTCGTCATGTTGCCCAGGCTGGTTTTGAACTCCTGGGCTCAAGCGTTCTGTCCACCTTGGCCTCCCACAGTGCTGGGATGACAGGCTTGTGCCACTGCGCCTGGCCAAAACTTAATCTTAAATGGTTTAAAATTGAAGACATTCCATATTGGTTTACTGTGAATGACCCAGTGGCTTCCTACCCAATCCGAGGGCATCATTATTATTTCTGTTTGAAATTTACCTCTTTAAAAAAAATATATTTAGAGACGTGTTATCACTCTGTTACCCAGTCTGGGGGTGCAGTGGTGAGATCATAGCTCATTGCAACTTCAAACGCCTGGGCTCAAGTGATCCTCCTGTCTCTGTCTCCCAAGTAGCTGGGACTACAGATGTGCACCACCACGCTCAGCTAATTTTAAAATACTTTGTAGAGATGGGGTCTTACTATGTTACCCAGACTGGTCTCAAACTCCTGGCCTCAAGTGATCCTTTTGCCTTGGCCTCCCAAAGCCCTGGGATTACAGATGTGTAATCCCAGGGCTTTGGGATTACACATCTGTAATCCCAGGGCTTTGGGACTACCACACCTGGCCAAGATGCTGTATCTTGATATTAAACTCTAGGAGAGCAAATTCTTTCCAGAGTGGCCTGTGGACTTAAAGAACATGAGATCCAGAGCTCTGCAGCCTGCTGAGGTTCCGCTCACTGCTTCCCTGGGCCCTGAAGTCCACACAACTGCCTGTTTGAGGTTTGGGCTTGCCCCTGGCAGACCACAGCAGACGGTGCTCTGAAAGCACATGCCTGTCTGTCTCACATGACAGTGGGCTCCTGCCAGGGACTCCTTAGAATAGTGGAGGGGTTAAGAGCCAGGCTTAGTAGTCATGCTGACCTGGGTTTGAATTTTGGTTGTGAGTCCACCCACTGGATGACCTGTCCATGTTATGTAAACATTTTAAGTCTCAGTTCTTCACCTGTGTAATGGAATAATGTATTTACCTAACAGAATTTTCCTGCGGATTAAGTAAAGGGATACAGGTAAATCACATATTGTATTTTTGTGGCACAGAGTGTTGAATAATTGGTAGTTGTTAATAGCTATTATTTTTGAATTACTGGAAAGGGAACCAGGGGAGACCATGTTTCCATCCCTGGGTGCACAATGCAGTTTTTGTGAGGCTCAGCAAAGATCTTCATTGCTCCAACCCAATATATCCTGTTACCCTGCCTCAGCCCTGGGGACTGGGGTGGATCAGAAGGCTCAGAAGGCACAGGGTTCTGGTGCATTCATGAGCTCTAGGGCCATGCTGGGAGTAGCTGAGCGTGGGCACTGGGCCTGGAGGTCGGTGGATACGTGCTGGGCCAACTCTTGGTCCCAGAGAAGCACCCGTTCCTTACCAACATGTTCTTCTCTGCAATGAGTCATTACAGGGTCAGGTCAGGCTCTGATTCTAGGTGCAGTGGCTCACGCCTGTAATTCCAGGGCTTGGGGAGGCCAAGGCAAAAGCATCACTTGAGGCCAGGAGTTTGAGACCAGCCTGGGTAACACAGCAAGACCCCATCTCTACAGAGTATTTTAAAATTAGCTGAGCGTGGTGGTGCACATGGGTATACAGCCCACGTGCTATTCCTGAAGAGCAGGAGAGACTGCCTCTAACTGATTATCAGCCTGGCCCAGTTCACCAGCTCTGTCACCAACTAGCGTATGTGACCTTGGGAGGAGTCCTTCTCTCCCTGTGTCCCAGTGCCTGCCTTCTCAGTTGCGCATCCTAGATACAACCTTTTCTTAAAAAGCCAAGGTCTTTGATTTGGTTGATTGAGAGGGAGCAGAAGTAGATAACTCACAACTGTGGCTCATCTGAGGCCTTTCTGACCTTTTCACTAGATCAAGAAATTTGGCATGCATTTCTTCTGATTTATAGTCTGGAAGCAATTGGAGTACAACCTCTGCTTACTGCTTACAACCTTTCGTTATTATTTTTTGGTGTTCCTGGGATATTTATTCCTGTTTACATTTACACTCATCAGCAGGAGGTGGTCATTAAGTGCTGATTTTGTTAAAGTGGAGGCTGTGCCAGAGTATGATCTATGTACAGCATGAGCTGTCATGCTGTTTTGTGTTCACGTGTGTGTGTGTGTGCATATGCATATGTGTGTAGGAGAGGAGGTCCAGGACTCTGAGGGTGCCTGTCCAGAGTGAACCAGTTATATTCCTTAGGACAGTTGTCCTGCCCAAGATATCACACTCCAGCCCTGACCCTCTAGGCTGTTGACAAGAGTTTGCTGTTAAGTCTTGGAGGTGGGGCAGAGATGTGCAGTGTTTCGCTGGGGAGTCTTGCCACAAATGTGGTGCTCCTTTGATGTTCATCACAGGAGCTCCCGATAACCGGCATCCAGTGCCAGGCAGGCTGCTGTACCACACACAGAAGCTCAGCTCTCTCCCTTCTCTGTGCATCATCACAATCCAGTTCTATTTCAGCACGGCCCTCACACATATTACACCATCCTTCCCTTAGATCCTTTCCAACCCATATTATCATATACCATCCTTCTTCTTCCCTGACAGAATCATACCCTGTGATAAAACACATCGGTTATTATTTTTTTCCAGCAGCCCTTTGAAAACAAAGATGAGTAATATCCATGCTGAGAAGTCTATGATGCCATGATTGAACTATTTCACAATAACACCCAAGAAGATGATACACTAGATAAGTCAGGTCTATCGAAGGTGATGAAGGAGAATTTCCTAAAATCTGTGTGGGTTTTGTGAGTGGAGGTCTTGCTGGGTCTGAGGCTGAGAGAGGTGTCAGGAGAGGAAGAATCCTTGGGCCCTGGTGTGGCTGAGAGTCCAGGTCAGCTGAGAGGTTCTGCCAGAAGGGCTCTGGTGGGCTGATCCTGGACTTGATCCTCCCTCTATCACTAACCTCCCTCAGAGAGCATCCTGTTGATCAGATAGGATAAGCAAGGGGTGGTTTCTGCTCTAGAGATCTTGGTAAGACACATACACTTTGAAGATTCAGGGATTCTACTACATCAGTGAGGTTTTTGGTCAGAGGTGGCCTGGAATAGCCCACGAGAATAAAAGACAAATTGCTGCCTCTTGCATGCCCTACCACAGAGAAGGAAGCAAGCATGTGGTAGGCCTCACTCATTCTGGAGGCAACGTGTTCCACACCTAGGAATACTGCTGTAGTGCATGAACTGGGTAGCATGGAAGGATGCCAGGTCTGGTGGGGTCAGGAGTGGGAAAGCGCCCTGCAGCAGGTCCAGATTGTACTGCACATAGCCATCCAGCTGGGCCATATGCTTTGGTAGACCCTGTGATATTGGAGGGGTTGATGGTGGTAAAAATATATGAAGGAGTTTATGGAAAGCCCCAGTAGGAGAATTACAATGCAGGTCCCTGGAATTCTGGAGCAAGGCCACACCATCCATAGCAGGGAGTATATAATTTTTTTGGGAAACAGGCCTTGGCATATTATTGGACCCTGGTTTGATCCTGGGGCATCAAGTGATCATGCCTCTCAAGCTGTTCACTGTGAGCTGGGCTCTGTTGGACCCGCTGAGTTATTAAACAGGCCCAACAGCAGGCCATCATAAAATAGAAATGGTATCTTTGGAGTTGAGCCAGAGCACAACTGGAGGGCATGAGTGAGCGGCATGGGCATGCAGCCTGGAACACCATGTTATCTGCTGGGTTTCCACCTTGTCTCTTCCCCAACCCAAGCCTCTAGCTATGTGGGATTTCTCATGTGATAAACTGAAGGAAGAGAAGAAGGCCTAAGCTTGGTCTGTGGATGGTCAACTTGCTACATGAGCGAAAGTCAGAAATGGACAGTAGCTGCATTATAGCCACATTTAAATGTGACTTTGAAAAACAGACGTACCTTGCTCACATGTAGGTACATGGGAATGGGAACATATGTGAGCAAGGGACCTTGTCATCCACTTTGGAAGGAGAATTGACCTGAGGTGAGAATACATACAAATTATTCGCAGCAGCCAATGGTCTGGCCATGTAGTCATAGGACTGAACGGAAAAGGATGAGAAGATAAGAGACAGGGAAGGTTAGGGTAGAGGCATGTGGGTGGACATATGGGGGTGGGGACAGAGCATGAAGATCTTTGAAGCATGAAGACACTTTATCACCCACTGTAAAGCATAAGAGAGAGGCACTGAACAGCCAAGTTGACAATGTGGCCCGTTGACATCAGATAGCTTTGTCATTGGCCACCCCAGAACTGGCTCGGTGGGCACATGACTGGAGTGCTCTAATGGAGTGCCATAGTGGCAGACATGGAGGTTACAAGTGAATCCAAGAACATGGACTTCCCTTTACCAAGGCTGACCTAGCTGCTGTTGCCTCTGAATATCCAACCTGTCGGCAGCATTGACCAATGCTGAGCTCCAGATATGGAACTATTTCTCACTGAGACCAATCAGCCACTTGGAGCCAAATGGACTACACTGGGCACCTTTTATACAGAAAGGGCCAATGGTTTGTTCTCACAGGTGTGGATTTTCCCTTCCTGTCTGTGTAGCCTCGGCCAGCACCACTATCTAGGGGCTTACAGAATGCCTATCCACAGGCATGGAATGCACCCAGGGGACTCAGCTTTATGGGGAAGTGGGTGCGGGATGGATCCAGCTGATGGTGGTATCACACACTGCATCCCCCAGAAGCAGCTGGCCTCACAGAGCCCTGGAACAGCCTTAAAAGACACAGTTGAAGCACCTGCTCAGAGGCAACACTTTGCAAGGCTGAGGTTCCATCCTTCAGGAAGCAGTAGATAATGTTAACTATTTCCTTTCCTTCCTGAAGACTCATGGTTGGCCCCACTTACAATCACTTCAGGGACCCACCTGGGGAGTTTGTACTTCTTATCTCCACAATTCTTGGTTCTGAAAGGTTAAAGGTCTTGGTCCCTAGAGGAAGCATACCAGGGGACACAACAAGGGCTCCATTGAACTACAAGCTACAGCTGCTACCAGGGCACCAACAGGGGAGAGGAGGTCAACTGGGTACCAACCGGGGAGAGGGGACCAACAGGGCAGAAGATGAGTCTATCTTGGGGCAGGAATAATTGATCTTGATCAGCAGGAAATAGGGCTGCCGTTACACAATGGAGGTAGTGAGGAATATGTGCAGAACCCAGGTGATTCACTTGGCCACTTCCTGGTACTCCCTTGCCCTGTTGTAACTGTGAACACCATGTCATCATGGTGCAGCAACTCTGGTCTGAGAACAAGATGATGATCAAGGACTCAGCCTCCTCAGAAATGAAGGTTTGGGTTGCAGCATTAGGAAATTCATTAAGATCTGCCTAGGCGATAACAAAGGGTGAGGGGAATTTAGAGTGCATAGAAGAGGAGGGAGAGGAGTACCAGCTGCATCCCCGAGATCAGCTACAGTGATCGGTGGTAATTCACTCGCTAGTCCCTGTCTCTGAGTTATGCTTCAGGAAAAGAGGCCCATGGTAACCATGGGGGAGCTCTTCCCTAGCCAGTGTGGAAAAGCAGATCTATGATGGGCAAGGAGTGGGCTGCAGAGGTCATGAACATGTGCAGGCTACAGGGATCTCATGCTACAGGTAGCATAGTGGATTGACAATCCCGGCAGCTGCCCCTCTGACTCCACCAAAATTTTTGCACTTGAGCTACACTTCCTGTGGGCTTCTCTCAGCCAATGACTGAGCATAGCAGGAATACCGAGGCAGGCTAGTTACTGAAAGATGTGGGGCCCCTCAATGGATGACTGTCTTGGGGACTCCCCATCAGCATGGCCAACCCTTTCTTGGAACTATGCTGTAGTCTGAGACTCTTCCCACCCAATTCTCCTTCTGCCCAGGTCCCTTCTCAGGTGTCAGGCATGCACTGAAGTTTGAAGGCTTTCCCCGCCTTTTCTTGCTATCTTCTTCCTCCCCAATCATCCTTCACAGGTGTTTCCTCCAGCAAATTTTTTGCATGCCTAATCTTGTCTTGGCCTCTTCTTGGAGGACGCAAGCTCACCCAAAGTGGCATACACACAGACACACACATACACACACATATATTTGCCATTATTTGGTCAAAAATTGGGATTCGAGGGACCAAAAAAAATTTCCTATGTCTCTAAGTATCTCACCTCCAGCTTGTTACTGAAATTCCCCTATTAGACTATTTCTTTTGGACTGGGGCCACAGTGAGCCACTCACTCTCATTTTCCAGTGTTATTCTATTCAGCATTGGCTTTTCCATGCCTGGTGTCGTCGGAGTCATGTGATTGCCAAGATAAATTGCCCAGAGTCCCTGCTCACCACTTGCAACTCCTACCTGCTTTGCCTCTCACGAATGGCCTCTCACAGCTGTTTCAGTTGTATCCTTTGTGCTGTACATTCAAAAGCAAGACTTCTCATTCCTGTCCCTCAGCTGAGACCTGTGATTAGCAAGGGCTTGCCTTTTAAGAAGGGGATGTGCTTTCTAGTTTCTGCTTCTCACAGCTTGCCATCTGCAGGGGCTCCAGGTCTGCAGGGCTGGCTAATGGAGAAGGAAGGGAAAGGGGGACACTTGACCAGGAATTTTCTTACGCTGAAAGTCAACTTACTAAAAGAAGGCACAAATTATACATGTACTTCTCAGTGAATTACCACAAAGTGAACATACCTGTGTAAGCAGCACCCAGGTCAAGAAATAGACCATTATTAGGACCCTAGACCCCCTCTAATGCTCCATTTTAGTCTCCACCCCCTCTCGCCTTTTAAAAGGGTACCATTTACATTTAGTCTAACATCATGATGAGTTTTGTTTTTAAACTTTATACAAATTAAGTTACGTGGCATACATTTTTTTCTTTTTAAAAAAGTGTAGCTCTTGCTGCCCAGGCTGGAATGCAGTGGTGTGATCTCAGCTCACTGCAACCTCCACCTCCTGGGTTCATGTGATTCTCCTGCCTTAGCCTCTGGAGTAGCTGGAATTACAGGCATGCACCACCACGCTAGGTTAATTATTTGTATTTTTGGTAGACATGGGGTTTCACCATGTTGGTCATGCTGGTGGCATGCATTTCTTTTTGTGTCTGGTTTCTTCTAAAAATGTCGATTGTGAAATTAACTCATGTTGTATAAAACTGTAAGTTTGTTCCTTTAACAAACTGTTGTGTAGCATTCCATTGTATGAATATACCACCATGTATGTTCATCCATTCTACCATTGGTGGGTAGCTTTTTCCAGTTTTGCGTTGTTTCCAGGTTTTGGATATTATATGGCCATTGAGAATATTTAAATTAATTAATTAATTTAGAGATAGAGTCTCGCCCTGTTGTCCAGGCTGAAGTGCTGAGGCATGATTATAGCTCACTGCAGCCTTGAACTTACGGGCTCAAGCAGTCCTCTCACCTCAGCCTCCCGAGTGGCTAGGGCTACAGATGACTGCCATCATGACTGGCTAATTTTTTATTTTTTTGTAGAGATGGGTTTCAGTGTGTTACCCAGGTTGGTCTCACACTGGCCTTAGCCATCCTCCCACTTTAGTCTCCCAAAGTGCTGGGATTACAAGGTGAGACACTGTGCCTCTCCTCACTGTCAGCATTTTTGTGGGTGACTTTTGGTGCACATATATGAACATTTCTTTGTATATTTAATTGCTGGGCCATAGGGTACGAACATGTTCAACATTAGTGTAGATCGCCAAACAGTACTGAGAGAGACGAGTTGTTTCAGTTTAACATTCTGACTAGCAGTGTAAGAAGGAAGATTCCAGTTATTCTACATTCTTCATTATCTCTGTTTTTAATTGTAGCCATTCTTGTGAATGTGTATTGTGGTCTTATTGTGGTTTCAATGTATACGTTTCCATGATGACTCATAAGCTAAGCATTTTTCAGGAGTTTCTTGACCATTCGAATATCCTCATTTGTGAAGTGCTTGTTGAAGACTTTTGCCCATTTATTCTTTCTTGGCTGTCTGCCTTTTCCCTATGGATTTGTAGGAATTTCTTATATATTTTTCATATAACATTCTTTATATTTATGAATATATATGTGTATACATATGCATATATGTACATATATAAATAGAAAATAAATATATTTTGCCACTTTGTGGCTTGTGTTTCCACTCTCGTAATGATGAGTTCTGATAAACAGTAATTCATACCTCTAACGTTGTACATGTAATACCTTTATTGTCAATGCATGCTCTTTTGTTCTCTTAAAGATATCTCTGTCTGCTCCAAGGTCATAAAGATATCTACCTATGTTTTCTTCTAGAAGCTTTATTGCTTTACTTTTCACAGTTAGATCTATAATCAATTTAGAATTAATTTTGATATATGATGTGAAGGAGAGGTCTTTTTTCCATATGCATATTAAATGAGGATCATTTGTTAAAAAGACTATCCTCTTCCCAATACACTACAGTGTCCGTTTCTGTACCATCTACTCTGTTCCATTTGTTTTTATCCATCCTTGCACTGATGCTACCCTATCTAAATTCCTATAGCTATATAACAAGTCGATATTTAGTAGAGTAAGTTTTCTAGCTTTGTTCTATTTCTTCACAGTTATGTCTATTTTAGACCACTTAAATTTTGGAACCAATTTGTCAATTTCAACAATAATAACCTATAGAAATTTTGATTGGTGTCACATTCAATCTATAGATCAGTTTGGAGGCAATTGGTATCTTTACAGTATAGAGTCTTCTGATCTGAACATGGTATATTTCTCCATTTGTTTAGGTGTTCTCTGTTGACAAAAAGAGTCAAACTCTGTAAAATATTTAAAAAGATTTATTCTGAGCCAAGTATGAGTGAGCATGGCCCATGACGCAGCCCTGAGGAGATCCTGAGAACATGTGCCCAAGGTAGTTGGGGGCAGTATGGTTTTATACATTTTAGGGAGGCATAAGACATTGATCAAATACGTTTAAGGAATACATTGGTTTGTTCCAGAAAGGCAGGACAACTTGAAGCAAAGGAAGGAAGTGTGGCTTCCAGGCTATAGGTAAATTTAAACATTTTCTGGTTGACAATTGGTTGAGTTTTGTTTAAGGACCTGGGATAAATAGAAAGGAAAAGTTCAGGTTAAGGTAAAAGATTGTGGAGACCAATGATCTTTTGAAGCCTCATAGCGGTTGCCCTTAGAAACAATAGTTGACAAAATGTTTCCTAGTCAGACCCTTTAAAAGGTGCTAGACTCTCAGTTTATCAATTCAGAATTGGAGGGCCCTGGAAGGAAAAGGTCTAGCTATGTTAATAGAGATTTTTTACAGATGTGAATTTTCCCCTACAAAGGACAAACTTGCAGGCCCATTTCAACATGTGACAAAGAAACATGTTTTTGGGGTAAGATATTTTGATTTTTTCCCATGTCTTGTAATGTTATACCAGAGTCAGGATGGAAAGTAAGTCACAATATATACGGTAAAATAAAACCCATCTGATGACAGTTTATGGTTTGTAGGGCTTGACTCCCCAGATCCCTTAGAAGGGAATTTGGGCAAGATAAAAATAAAATCAGAGTTTAGTATTCAGAGGTTTACTCACAATTGGCACTAAAGCACCCCCGACCCCAACCCTGTTCTCATCCAGGGTTTTAGATAACTCAAGTATTGGAAAGACCTCTAGAAGGATAATATTCAATTGCTGGCTAAGAGGGCAGTGGGGTGGGATGGAGACAAGCAATTATCTTAAAAACTAAAGAAATGTGGTGTGGTACTCAAGACGTTTAATCAGTTTATTCTAATTAAATACTGAGGCTCCTTTTGGGATTTTTGCCAGTTCTCACCAGCCTATACTTTCTTCTTTACAGATTTCTTTTTTTTTTTGAGACGGAGTCTCACTCTGTCGCCCAGGCTGGAGTGCAGTGGCATGATCTTGGCTCACTGCAACCTTGGCCTCGTGGGTTCAAGCAAGTCTCCTGCCTCAGCCTCCTGAGTAGCTGGGACTACAGCTGCATGCCACCACGCTTGGCTAATTTTTTGTATTTTTAGTAGAGACAGGGTTTCACCATGTTAGCCGGGATGGTCTTGATCCCCTAACCTCGTGATCTGCAAGCTTTGGCCTCCCAAAGTTCTGGGATTACAGGCCCGGCAGACTATTTTAATTTTTTTTTTTTTTATCCAGAGTCTCGCTCTGTCACCCAGGCTGGCGTGCAGTGGCTCAGTCTCAGCTCACTGCAACCTCCACCTCCCGGGTTCAAGCGATTCTCCAACCTCAGCCTCCCGAGCAACTGGGATTACAGGCACCTGCCACCATGCCCGGCTGATTTTTGTATTTTTAGTACAGACGGGGTTTCTCCATGTTGGCCAGGCTGGTCTCAAACTCCTGACCTTAGGTCACTGCCCACTCCCCCTTGGCCTCCCAAGGTGCTGGGATTATGGGCATGAGCCACAGCACCTGCCCCTTTTTAATCTTTAGGATTAGAGCAACCTGATATCCTAGTCAACAGCCTCAAGAGTATCTGAAACGTGTGTTGGATGGGCTGTGCTTGACGGGGAGCTACTAGATGCGTTAGAATCCTCACAGAGAATGCGATAAAGAGAAAGAAAGGGTGCGTTATTGCCGTGTAGAGAATCAGAATAGGATTCGAGCAGAGGGAGTCCCTAGGCTGCTTCTGTAGGACCAGGAGGCTGCTGCAGAGTGAGAAGATGACCAGCAGCATTGAGTTCTTCCTCTTTGCTGAGCACTGTTCCATGG